>CAUYRH010156573.1:0-19800 GCA_963574655.1 Perodicticus potto | reverse complement strand
TCTTTGTTATAATGTGATTTTTGGTCTTCTGGGTATATACCAAGTAAAGGAATTATAGGATCAAATGGCAGATCTATTTTTAGATCTCTGAGTATTCTCCAAACGTCTTTCCAAAAGGAATGTATTAGTTTGCATTCCCACCAGCAGTGTAGAAGTGTTCCCTTTTCTCCACATCCATGCCAGCATCTCTGGTTTTGGGGATTTTGTCATGTGGGCTAATCTCACTGGAGTTAGGTGATATCTCAGAGTACTTTTGATTTGCATTTCTCTGATGATTAAGGATGATGAGCATTTTTTCATGTGTCTGTAGGCTGTGCACCTGTCTTCCTTAGAGAAGTTTCTCTTCAGTGGTTTTTAAAGGGTCCAATCAAACTGGGAAAGCAGGGGACAAAAATAGGACAGTGGGGAAGAAAAAGGCCAGCCTCAGTAAGACTGTGAGTAACTCTACCATCAGGAACTTCAGAAGGGAGCTATTTTAAAGCTTGCACACAGGTGCAATGAGGCAAGATTTCCTTCCTGATGGGCTTGGTGCTGGGGGTCTTCCCTGGGTCCTGCTGGTTGTGGAGTTGGCTCTTCCTAGTCCCGGCCATACCAGCCTGGCCACACCCAGCACTTCGGAGCTCTGGCTGAAGATGCTCCAGAGATGATGTCTCCAGATGTCCCTCCATGTCCCCAGACCCAACTGCCTGCTTTGGGCAAGGTCGGAGACCTAAGGTCCTTCGTGGAAGAGGATGGGCTGCTCTTGTGCTGGCTCTGGGTCTGGGATGAGGCAACACTTGTATTCCCTGCTTCTCCTGGAGCAGGCCAGAGCCCTTCCTAGGACAGGGGGTCTGAGTCCCCTCCCAGCACAACTGAGGCACAACCCTGCAACCTGCACCTGGCTCTGTCTGCCTTTCCCTACAACCTCTGCTCTTGTTTGGGGCTGTGAAAGTAGAAAAACCTCACACAAACTCAGTGTTTTTTCTGTCCTGTCACTGCACAGCACCATCCACACAGACGGCTTCTGTGATCAGACAGGAGATTCCTCCCACCAGCAAACAAGCAGTCGGTTCCGCAGCAGACGCCAGCAGAGTGTCCTCCTACCAAACTCGGACGCTACCTGCCTGGAGACGGCGTCAAACCCCACAGTTAGATGATATCGCAAGGTAGTTTTGATATCAAGGGACAGGTAGACATCACCTGTCCCTGATGACTAACCAGACACCAGCCGCAAGTCCCAGCCTCAGAACTTCTAGATGACCAGCTTCACATTGGGGTTCCCACGACCCCCTCTTTGAGTTCAATTAATTTGCTAGTGGGGCTCACAGAACTCAGGGCAGCCCTCACAGTGCCAGTTTATTATGCAGGACTTTACAAAGGGTACAGATGCAGAGAAGTATGGGGCAGGTGTGGGAAGGGACATAGAGCCCCCACCCTCTTTCCAGGTGTTTTTTCCACCTCCAGGGACCCTTCTCTGCTCAGCCTGTCCGTTTGGGTTTCTATGGAGGCTTCATTACAAAGGCACGATTAATGAAACCACTGGCCATTGGTGATAAAATCCACCTTCAGCCCCTCCCCACTCCCTGCAAGTTGTGGGTGGGGCTCTAGTCCTGCCACGGTCTTCCAGGGGACCAGCCCCATCCTGGAGCCACCTGGGGCTGCCAGCCCTCAGTCAATCATTAGCACACAGAACAATATCCCTTTGGAGTGTCTGAGGATTTCAGGAGTTGTGTGCCAGGAAGCAGGGTTGAAGACCAAATATATAGGCACAGTGTCACAGGGGCTGTCCAAGCCTGGGACGCCCAGCCTCCTCCACGCCCAGCCTCCTCGCTCCTCCCTGCTCGGGAGTCCTGTGCTGTGGGGCAGGATGTACACCCAGCACCTGGGACAGGGGACACAGGGCAAAGAGGAGCTCAGAAGTATGGTAGGACTGTGCCGGGTGCACCCATTCTCCTGCCAAGGAGCACGGGAGAGAAGGCTGTGGGAGCAGACACAGCATACGGACGGGCACAGACAGGCCAATGTGGGTCTGCCACACGCACTCAGGTCACCGTGCTGCCCCCCTGGGTCTGGGCTTCTGAGACTGACCACCTGACCCTCAGCTGAGTGTTCTGATGATGTGAAGCCACAGCCTGGTGAGGGAGCTGGGATGGCCGGGCCGGCAGTGCGGACCTGCTTCTTTCTGCCTTAGAAACTCAGGAGAAGCCGCTCCTGCTGATGCAGGGAGAAGATTTGTCTAAAATATTGGCTGCTGTCATCGGGACTGGACCTCTTGAGCCAGGTCCCCTCTGCATTCTGATGAGGTAAGGCTGTGCTAGAAGAAAAATGCATCCAGAGCATAAATGGATTTGACACCAACCTCTCCTTCCCGTTGTGAGGCAGACCGTGCCGCAGGCGCCCAAGGCACTGACACCGGCCCTTTTCTTCAAGGAGAGAAAGGAATGGACGCTCGGCCTGTCCTGGAAGCAGCTGCGTGCCAGGCTCAGACCTGACTCGCACAACTGCGGCTCTGCAGGCCTGGGAAGCAGCCCTGTCGCGTGCGGTCACCGGGCTGCTCTGCTCCCCTCCCCTCCCTCTGTGGGCGAGAAGCACACCCCAACTCCGGGAATATACCTTTGCCAACGGGATGGTTGTGGAGAAGGGCCCAAAGGTCCCCAGTGTGCTTGGGCGCCCGGCGGCTCTGGCCACTGGCCTTGAGAACGAGGCGCCCGGGAGCGGGAGGAGCCTGGGGAGCTCAGAGCCCGGTGGCCCGGGAGCTGGGCAGGTGCACGACCGGCTGGCGCCAAGCCCGGGAGCTGGGCAGGTGCACGACCGGCTGGCGCCAAGCCGCTGACTTTGTGAACTTGTCACAGACACAGACACAGCTCCGTTTAGCCAACAGTCCAGCATCAAACCCTGGACTTTGGAGAACAGAGACCCTCGTAAAATGCATCTGCCACCATCTCAGAATTATTTGAAAGACTGTCACCCGACACTGACATACTTTTCTTTCTCTCAAATCCTCGAATATTCATTACTCCTTCAGTCTGGGAATTAGGGCTTATTTCATTTCTAACGTTTGCTACCTCCCGATATACGTAATCTGACCCGAATTTTGTAAAAGTTGAATATACACAGAGGGTGCCAAAAGACCGCATTTTAAGAAAGGGAAAGGCTGGGTGGTGCCTGTGGCTCAAAGAAGTGGGGCACCAGCCCCATATACCAGAGGTGGCAGGTTCAAACTCGGCCCCAGCCAAAAACTGCAAAAAAAAAAAAAAAAAGAAAGAAAGAAAAAAGAAAGGAAAAGGCTGTATTACAATTGTAATACTCAAGTCACATTTGACTTCTGCAATTACAACAGACGCTGAGCGCTCGTGTTCATCTTTTGTCCTCGGTACATATTGACTATTAAGGTTTAATACAGTTTTTTCCTTGCTTAAAACATGTGTGCATTTTTGGCACTCTCTGCATATTAAGATGTATATATATTGAAGTGTGTATCTCCAGAGATGAGATTCAAGAGCTCAAGCGGGGACAGCAGTATTTCTGGATTGAGAGATTTAGAGTGATTTATGTTCTACTGGAAACATTTCTATATTTTCCACATTCCCTATATAAATAATTTTATAATCATATATGTGTGTGTGTGTCTGTGTGATTTTGAACAGAGCATAAACATATTTTAAATATAAAGTTTACCTTCCCAGAAACTTTGTTCCGGCTGGTAAAAGCACAAGCCAGGAAGATGAGTATGTCCTCATAGGACCTCAGGTAGTGCTCACCCTGGGGAGACAGGGAAGTGCCAGAAATTCAAACAAAAGGATTTTCAGAGGCCCTTGGCCTCTGAGTGTGATGCTTAGGAACTGATGGCAGAAAAATTTGACTGTGAGAAAGTCAGACTCTGATTAAATATTATTATGCTCTGATACAATGCCAGTAAATAATTTCAAAAACCCTAAATGTTTAAATAGTCGGAAGTTACGATGACCCCTTTGGGTGATTTCATAACCTGTGGTCATCAAGGAAAGCATTGGGACCCAAATGTGCTTGTAACAGGGATATCACCCATTTTCTCTCCATAAATAGAAAGTAAAATCAGATTGAGCTAGTGTTCCCTTGTCCATGAGTAGGCCTAATTAGATATCCTTTTTGGACTAAGCCACACTCTAATTCTTTGAAGTGTAATAAGATGGAAATGTCATAACCGCGAGAGACAGAAATCGCTGCCCAGTGCCAGAATGAGCCATGTCCAGGAGCCGTCAGGGTTTGTTAGGGGAGCAGAGCCAACAGATCTAATGGGCCGGACAAGACCTTTCCAGGGTGGGCACAGCTAGGGTAGCATCCATCTGCGGGGCCCTGCGCCCCACTGCCAGAGTAGGTCTGAGAAGTCAGGGGAGAAGTCTACTCCAGAAGCTACTCCAGTCTCTTCTGTAGGTTTTCAACTAAGCATATGGAGGTGGCCTGGGGCTGCTGTTGGCCAGGAGGGCCAATGGTGAAGAAAACCAGATGGATGCGGAGTGCAAAGATAGGCAGGAACCTGCAGGGCACCTCCGTGCTCTGTCACCAGATCTAACCACACTGGCCTTTCACCAGTAAAGGCTGCTGCCCATTGGCCAGAACTGGCCCTGCCCTTGCAGTGAGCAAAGACGGAAAATAGAAAGGGAACTTGGCCCTGTCAATTTCTATGTGAGGCAGGCTCTGCCAGCTAATTGCAATTTTTTTAACTTCATCATACTCACTATCGCCTCCAACACCTGGGCTTAAGCAATCCTCTTGCCTTAGCCTCCCAAGCAGTTGGGACTACAGGCATGAGTTACCATGACTCCTGCTAATTTTCCTTTTTTTTTTTTTTTCAGAGACAAGAGTCTCTCTATGTTGCCCAAGCTAGTTTCAGACCACTGGCCTCAAGTGATCTTCCCTCCTCAGCCTCCCAAAGTGATGGCATTACAGGTGTGAGCCACTGTGCCTGACCAGAAATTTATAAATGCTGAAATGATCTAGAATGGCTTTTTGTTGAATGGTCCTCCAGCGAAGACAGAGGAGAACTGGATAGGAAAGTCTTCGGTCTCCCACGTGCTCCCCAGAGCCACCGCGTCTCTGTCGTCTGCTTCTCCATCAGTTTCTTCCCACTTTACCTCTCTGCTCTCACTCCCTGATGCCTCAGGCTAGGGACATAGCCTTGTGCCATATCAAGTCCCTTGATGAGCCCCCCTCTGAGAGGTTCCTGTTCTCCCCTGCTGCCTGCTGTATCTACAGTGCAGAGGGTGCCTGGACTCGGTCTCCTGTCCAGTCTTTACTGCACCTTCTGTGATTTTCAGGTAGTAGTGTTTAAACCTTGGGCTACCATAGAACTTACTGCTATAATAAATGAATTCCCAAAACCCACTGAGAATAGGAAAAAAGTTACTAAATAATTTAGATGATTAATGGATACCGATACTCTAAGTCTGCCTTCTGACTGAGTAGGCTGTTTGTCATTACTGTGGGAGGAGAATCACGGTAGCTAAGGAAAGATGGGATGCTTGGGACCCTCTGAAGGTCATGATACTGTGGCAAGCATAATGTGTGCTAAAGATATTGATAGAAAACAGTCCCAGGATACATACACAGGAGGCTATCTTAATTAAAATAGATTGGATCATAATAAAAAATCATTAGCAGAAAAAGTTGGAGACATCGGATTTAGGTTAATTGAAACATTTATGCAAGAGTCAGACATAACACTTAAAAATAGTTAAAATGGTGAATTTTATGTTATATATATTTTACCACAATAGAAAATAAATTTTTAGGCTCGGCACTTGTAGCTCAAGCAGCTAAGGCGTCAGCCACATATACCAGAGCTGGTGGGTTCAAACCCAGACCAAGCCTGCCAAACAACGACAACTACAGCCAAAAAAGACCTGGGCATTGTGGCAGGTGCCTGTGGTCCCACCTACTTGGGAGGCTGAGGCAAGAGAATCGCTTAAGCCCAGGAGTTGGTGGTTGCTGTGAGCTGTGATGCCACGGCACTCTACCCAGGGTGACAGCTTGAGACTCCATCTCAAAAAAAAAAAAAAGAAAAAGAAAATAAATTTTTAAAGAGTTAGGCATTAACTTATGGAATTCAGTTAGAACATTGCTCAGAAATTTACAATTCCAAATGCCTATGTTTAAAAAGGCAGGCAGAGGGAAGTCAGGCATAATGGCTCACACCTGTAATTCTTGCACTTTGGGAGGCCAAGGCAGAAGAATCCCACAAGACCAGGAGCTTAAGACCAGCCTGGGCAATATAGCAAGACCCTATCTCTATAAATAATAGAAAAACTAGCCGAGTGTGGTGGCACATGCCTGTTACTTGGGAAGCTGAGGCAGAAGGATTACTTGAGCCCAGGAGTTCAAGATTGTGGTGGGCTTTATTGAACCACTACACTCCAGCCTGGGTGACAAGTGAGACCCTGTCTCTAAAAAAACTAAAAATAATAATAAATAAGGCAGCACCCATAGCTCAGTGGGCAGGGCACCGGCCACATACACCTAGGGTGGTGGGTTCTAACCCAGCCCAGGCCTGCTAAGCAACAATGACAACTGCAACCAAAAAACAGCCGGGCATTGTGGCAGGTGCCTGTGGTCCAGCTACTCGGGAGGCTGAGGCAAGAGAATCCAGGAGTTGGAGGTTGCTGTGAGCTATGATGCCATGGCACTCTACCAAGACTGATAAAGTGAGAATTTGTCTCTAAAAAACAAAAAAATACTAAAATGAGAAATGAATGAGAGGCCATTACTACCAACTTACAGAAATAAAAAAAAGAATTATAAGGAGGCTCGGCACCTGTGGCTCAACGGGCTAAGGGTCAGCCACTTACACCTGAGCTGGCGGGTTCAAATCCGGCCCGGGCCGTCAAACAACAATGACGGCTGCAACCAAAAAATGGCCGGGCATTGTGACGGGCACCTGTAGTCCCAGCTACTTGGGAGGCAGAGGCAAGAGACTCGCTTGAGCCCAGGAATTGGAGGTTGCTGTGAGCTGTGATGCCACGGCGCTCTATCCAGGGCAACAGCTTGAGGCTCTGTCTCAAAAAAAAAAAAAAAATTATAAGGAAATACTATGGACAGCTATATGCCAACCAATTAGATAACTTAAAGAAAATGGACATCTAGAAAGATACAAAGTACCAAAAATAAAAAATAAAAAATATAAGATATGAACAGGTAAGTAAGAAGAGAGATTGAAATTATAGTTTCAAAACAAAAACAAAAACTTCCCACAGAGAAAAGACTAGAATCATATGGCTTCACTATTGAATTCTACCAAACATAAAATGAAGAATTAACACTGATCTTCCACAAAATCTTCCAAAAAATAAAAAGGAGAGTACCTTTCCAATTAATTCTATGACGTTGATATCAAAACAAGACAACAATGGTCAGATGCAGTGGTGCTGGCCTGTAGTCCCAGCTACTTGGGAGGCTGAGACAGGAGGATCGATTGAGTCCAGGAGTTCTGGGCTGAGGTGCGCTATGCCGATCAAGTGTCCCCACTATGTTTGGCATCACTATGGTGACCTCCCGGGAGCGGGGGTTCGGGGGGATCCACCAGGTTGCCTAAGGAGGGGTGAACCAGCCCAGGTCTGAAACAGAGCAGGTCAAAACTCCCATCCTGAACAGTAGAGGGATCTCGCCTGTGAATAGCCATTGCACTCCAGCCTGGGCAACATAGCAAGACCCCATATCTAAAAATTAAAAAAGAAAAGAAAACCAAGACAACAATGTCACAGGAAAAGAAAACTACAGACCAATATCTCTTATGAGTCAAGACACAAAATCTTCAACAAATTACCAGTAAAAAAACAAAAAAGGATTATATACATGACTAAGTGGGATTTGTCCCAGGAATGTAGTGTTTGCCCTGGCTATAACTTAATATCTAATAATCAATAACTGTAATACACCATATCAATAGAATAAAACACAAAACACATGATAATAGATTCAGAAAAAGCATCTGGCAAAACTCAGCACCCTTTCGTGATTAAAAAAAAAATTCTAAAAACTAGCAATAAAAAGGGAGGAAGCTGCCTAAACCTGATAAAGAGCATGCCTAAACCTGATAGGAAGCTGCCTAAACCTGATAAAGAGCATGAAAAATTTGTAGCTGCCATCTCACATTGTGGGGAAAGACTGAACACTCTGAGACCAAAAATAAGGCAAGGAAATCTGCTCTTCCCCCTTCTGTTCAATATTGTACTACAAGTTCTAGCCAGGGCAATTAAGCAAGAAAATGAAACAAAAAGTACCAAATTGTAAAGAAATAAAGTATCACTATTTACAGATGATATAAATCTGCATGTAGAAAATCCTAAGAAGTCTGTGAAAAAAATTAATATTGGAACTAATATTAATTAATATTGGAACTAATATTGGAACTAATCAACAAAGTTTCAGGGCACAAGATCAATATTTAAGTATCAATTGCATTTCTATACACTAGCGATGGGCAATCAGAAATGACAAACAATGTAACCTAATCATTTGTGTCCTCTTATTAATCTGAAATTAGAAAAACAATTCCATTTACAAGAGCAATGAAAGGAATAAAATTCTCAGGAATCAATTTAAGAAAAGAAGTGCAGGCTGGGGATGGTGGCCTGCGCCTGTAATCCCAGCACTCTGGGAGGCTGAGGTGGGTGAATCCCTTGAGCTCAGAAGTTCAAGAGCAGCCCGAGCAAGAGCAAGACCTCATCTCTACTAAAAAATAGAAAAACTAGTTGGGCATTGTGGAGGGTGCCTATAGTCCCAGCTACTCGGGAAGCTGAGACAAAAGGATCACTTGAACTCAGTTGCTATGAGCTAAGTTGATGATGCCACGGCACACTACCCAGGGCAACAGAGTGAGGCTCCATCTCAAAAAATAAAAATAAAAAGTGCATAACTCATATTCGTAAAAAAACAAAATATTGTTGAAAGAAATTAAAGAAGATAGACGACCTATCAATGGGTCCTATCCATGGACCAAATGCATGGAAAGATATGGTCCATGTTCATGGACTGGAAGACTTCAGAGTGTTAACACAGCAATATTCCCCAAATTGTTCTCTAGAATTAATGCGATCCCTATCAAAATCTTACCTGACTTTTTTTTTTTGAAGAAATTGACAAGTTTATTCTACAATTCATATAGAAATGCGTGGGACAGGGTGGCGCCTGTGGCTCATTGAGTAGGGCGCCAGCCCCATATACCGAAGGTGGCGGCTTCAAACCCGGCCTCAGCCAAACTGCAAAACAGAAAAAAAGCTGGGCGTTGTGGGGGGCGCCTGTAGTCCCAGCTACTCGGGAGGCTGAGGCAAGAGAATCGCGTAAGCCCAGGAGTTGGAGGTTGCTGTGAGCTGTGTGATGCCACGGCAGTCTACGGAGGGCAATAAAGTGAGACTCTGTCTCTACGAAAAAAAAAAAAAGAAAGAAAGAAATGCGTGGGACAAAAACCAGATTTAAAAAAAATTCTTGAAAAGGAAGAACAAAGTTGGAGAACTCAGTTCTCAATTTTATAGCTTAATGGAAAGCTACAACAACCAAGACAGGATGATATTGTCATAAGGATAGATATTCAGATCAGTGGCTCAGAACTGAGAGTCTAGAAATACACCTGAGTGTCGATGGTCAACTGCTTTTCAACAGGGGTGCCAAAACCATCAAAGGGGTGAAGAATAATCTTTTCCACAAATGGTGCAGGGACAACTGTATTTTCTACATGCAAAAGAATGAATCTGGACCCGTACCTCACACAACAAGCAAAATTGAAGTAAAAGTGAATTAAATGTAAGAGCTAAAACTATAAAACTCTCATAAGAATACAAAAACTTACATCTTCAGGACCTTAGATTAGCAATTTTTTCTTAAAGATGACACTGAAAGCATAAGTAACAAAACCAAAAACAGATAGGTTGAACTTCACAAAAATTAAGTTTTGTGTTTCAAAGGGCACCACCAAGGAATTGAAAAGATCACAAAACGGGAAAAAATATTTGCAGACCATACATAATCTCAAAACAAAAAGAAAAATAGTGCAAGTAAAAAATGGGCAAAGGATTAGAATTTCTCTAAGGAAGATATACAAATGGGCCAATAAGTCTGCAAACAGAGGTTCAACATCTTAGCCCTGACGGAAATACGTGTCTAAAAAACAATCAGATGGCACTTCACGACCAACAGTCAGGTGACAACAGGCGCTGAAAAGAATGCAAAGAAATTGTTACCCTCATATGCTACTGATGGGAATGTAAAGTGGTGCAGTCACTTTGGAGAACACGCTGGCAGTTTCTCAGGAGAATTGCCATATACCCTGGTAATTCCGCTCCTGGGCATGTGCCCAAGGCAAGAGAAAGCATGTGTCTGCAGAAGGTTCAAAGCAGCATATTCATAATAGCCAGAAAATGGGAGCAGCTCAAATGTCTGTCAACTGATGAAAGATAAATAAAACGTGGTGTCCATTTTATTGGACTATTACTTGTTGAGAAGAATAAATGAGGCACTGATACTCACCACCACATGAATGAACCTTGAAAACAGTGTGGTAAGTGAACGAAGCCAGTCGCAAAAGACCATAGGAGATGGTGATAAGCGAAACTTTTGGCAGGGGGTTATGTGATTAGGTTACATTGTTGCATTTGTTAGGTAAAATCCTAGTGGGAGTTTGAGCCCTTCACCCAGGAGGTGTGCCCTATACCCCTACGTTGTACCTGTTAGTGGGGAGCTTACCGAGCCCCCTTCTCCTTTCCTGAATTTAATTGTGATTTCTCTCTCGTAGGGGCCTGTAGCTGTTCAGCTACTAGCTTCGTATTAGTACTGAGTACGGGATGTTTGCTTTTCCCTATGGCTGTACTTTACTAAGGATGATGCTCTTCAACTCCATCCAGGTAAACACAAAAGTTCCAAAGTCTCTATCTTTTTATGACTGAATAGTGCTCCATGGTATACAAATACCATAAATTATTAATCCAATCTGTGGGTTGATGGGCACTTGGGTTGATTCCACCTCTTGGCAATTGTGGATTGAGCTGCTATAAACATTTGAGGGCAAATGTCCTTATGATAAAGTTATTTTTTCTTCTGGGTGGATACCTAGTAATGGGATTGCAGGATCAAATGGGAGGTCTCCTTGCAGCTCTTGGAGGATTCTCCAGACTTCCTCCCATCATGGTTGCAGTGGTTTGCAGTCCCACCAGCAGCATATAAGAGTTCCCTTCTCGCCACACCCACGCAGCATCTGCAGCTTGGGGACTTTGTGACGTGGGCTATTTTCCCTGTGGTTAGGTGACATCTCAAGGGGGTTTTGATTCGCATTTCCCTGATGACTTCGGACAATGAGCATGTTTTCATGTGTTTGTG
This sequence comes from Perodicticus potto, assembly GCA_963574655.1. NCBI lineage: Eukaryota > Metazoa > Chordata > Mammalia > Primates > Lorisidae > Perodicticus > Perodicticus potto. The sequence continues at coordinate 8,478 of CAUYRH010156573.1, read as the reverse complement.
GCCGTTTTCCTTCTTGGAAGAAGGTTCTGTTCATGTCTCTTGTGGAATAGACAAACCTTTATGGACAGAAACTGTCAGTAGATTAGAGGTTGCCAAGGGCTGGTGGGATGGTGGTACAGGGATACAGAGTTTTGTGGAGACAGTGAAGATGTTCTGAAATGGATTGTGGTGGCAGACGCACAACTCTATGAATAGAATATACACTAAGAGCCTTTAAACTGTGCACTTTTAGCCAGGCATTGTGGTGGGCGCCTGTAGTCCCAGCTACTTGGGAGGCTGAGGCAAGAGAATAGCTTAAGCCCAAGAGTCTGAGGTTGCTGTGAGCTACTGAGGGTGATATAGTGAGACTCTGTCTCAAAAAATAATAATAATAAAATATGTTGTGCGGTCAGGCACAGTGGCTCATGCCTGTAATCCCAGCACTCTGGGAGGCTGAGGTGGGTGGATAGCTTGAGTTCACAGGTTCAAGACCAGCCTGAGCAAAAACTGAGACCCGATCTCTATTAAAAATAGAAATACTGAGGCAAGAGGATCACTTGATCCGAAGAGTTGGAGGTTGCCATGAGCTATGATGCCACAGCATTCTGCCCAGGGGTATAGCTTGAGACCCTGTTTCAAAATACATAAATAAATAAACAAATAAACTGTGCACTTTATATGGGAAGAGTGCAGATAAATTATATTTCAATAGAGATGTTTATAAAAAGGAATTGCGTACAGACTACAGATGGGGAAGTAAACTACCAAAGAGCCCTGCCTGGACTCACCATAGACTTGAGTCCCAAAATTGCTAAATCAGTCAGAAGAAACTGGGACCACTGGGAGACTGAAAACTTAGAGGAACCATAAAATATGGCAGGACATTACCAGGGCACACTTAGAAATGAAGCACAGGGAAAAGAAAAGAAATTCATGGCCCTCCAACTTAGACCCCTTCGACCAAATCGTAAATCTTAAAGGGATGATAATACATGTGACAAGTTTGTTTCTCAGTTAATTAAGAATCAAGTCCAGGGACAGTGCCTGGACTCAGTGAGTAGGGTGCCAGCTCCATATCCTGAGGGTGGCAGGTTCAAACCAGGCCCCAGCCAAATTGCAACAAAAAAGTAGCCGGGCATTGTGGCGGGTGCCTGTAGTCCCAGCTAAGGGACTAAGGGACTCTCTGGAGGCTGAGGCAAGAGAATCGCCTAAGCCCAAGAGCTGGAGGTTGCTGTGAGCTGTGATGCCACAACACTCTACCGAGGGCGACAAAGTTAGACTCTGTCTTTAAAAAAAAAAGAATCAATTCTAAAATGGTGAAAACACAGATGTAGACACTGCCCATAGTGGGGACTTAAAGAAAATGTGTCCAGTGCTGAAGGGAGACTCCAAGGCAGAAGCACTTAGAAAAGGAAAGGCAAAGTTTACTTGCAAAGAATGCGAGGGAGTCAGATTTCAGAAGCGCCTACTCATCAAACCGTGAAGAACCCAGTGAGAACCTGCCACAGGGTCCAAGTCGCTGTATTTACCGTACTGTCTCCGCGGTGGGAAGCCAGTCATTTCCATAACAGTCTTGATAGTTTTGTGGGAAATGCTCGCTATGTTATTAATTTATCTCTTCTAGTAAGAACAAGATACAGTTTATCTCAGACTGAATATGCACTTTCTCATCCCATAGACCCTTCTGGAAGCAGGGCACGATGTCGGGTTTGTGTTTCCTGTCTTGTCTTGAAAGCAAAGGCAGCTTGTGGCCGAAAGGGCTCCTCTGACATAATTCCATTCAGAGTGCTCAGCTGTGTCCTCTGTTTCCTCTTTCAGAAAAAGAAGAATTATCGACTGTTCACGATTATTGACTCTGCTAGCTTTCTATTGACACCTGCCAAATCAACTCAAATGGCTTAAAACACCAGTGCTCATGTCACCGTCCTGGAGGGCAGAAGTTCAGGTGGTTCAGTGGGGTCCCAGGCTCAGGGTCTCCCAGGGCTGAACTGGGGGTGCTGGCCAGGCTAGGGAAAGTGCTGACTGAGATCCTTGTTTCCTCCCTGGCTGCCATCCAGGGCTTGGGGCCAGCGCCGTACCCCACAGGAGGCTGCCTGCATCTTCAGTCTGCCTTGGAAGGAGCTGTGGCACCCCGGTTCCTTGGCCCTCCCTACCTTCCCCTTCTGCCTTCCCCTTCTACCTGCTTCTTCTCCCATTAGCTGGGAGGAGATCTCTGTTTTTAAAGAATTTGTGATTACATTAAGTTTACGTAGATAATCTCTGAAGCTTAATGTCAAGCAATTTGGGACTTTAATTACAACAGCAAAATCTCTTCTTGGCCGTGTGTACATGAATGGTTTGATGGGATAACCAGGAACAGAACTCTTGCCTCTTTTCAGGACTTTACCTACCACATCTACAGAGACAGAGACAAAATAACAAATTTCTAGTTGACACAGGGCCACCCTGTCTACCCTGAGCCCCTCTGCACTCAAATGAGCAGTCACTCAGAGAAATCTCCGTGTTGCTACAGCGGGTGTTTCAAACCCACTTACTCCTCCACCCATAGCTGAGCCTTTGACCACCATGTTAGGACCAACGGAAGAAAAACACCAACTGTTCCCCTGTGGTTCCTCACCTTTCAAGCCTTTTTATATAAATGGAGCTCTCAGATTAAGTGCTTACCTAAAAGATTGTTCATAGAAAATAAAGAGCCAGTTAGAAACACATTTTCATAGCGTGCTATTTCTACACTTGACTTTCCTGAAGTTGCCGCAATGACTCTTGAGCATACAGAGCCCTCACTCCAGCTGGGGACATTTCTGTACAGGGAGGACGCAGAATGGGAATAGGCCTATAAGGCTGTGGTAGACCAAGTCATCGTCTAACACCTCTCATATCCTCTGAACCCAGAAGTTGTTCAAGGAATAAAACTAATCACAGACCCTCAGAGCAAAAATTTCTTACATGGTGGCACCCGCAGCTCAGTGGGTAGGTGTACCAGCTACATACCCTGAGGCTGGTGTGTTTGAACCCAGCCTGGATCTGCTAAAACAAGGACAAGAAAAAAATAGCCAGGCGTTGTGACGGGCACCTGTAGTCCCAGCACTTGGGAGCCTAAGGCAAGAGAATCGCTTAAGCCCAGGAGTTTGAGGTTGCTGTGAGCTGTGACACCATCACACTCTACCGAGGGCAACAGCTTGAGACTCTGTCTCAAAAAAAAAAAAAAAAAAAATCTTACATGAGTCTATGTAAGTATTGCCTTTTTACAAACCCAATGGAAAAGGATATCAGTTTGTGCAAGACTTGAGAACCATTCAGAAAGTCAGTCCTAAGTTTCCCGTAGTGCCTCATTCTAACACTGCTCTTTATTTCCCATTCCACTTACTCACAAATAGTCTATACAGGAGAATTTTCTCAGGCTTCAGTAGCTTCTCCATGAATAAAGATCCTTGATTTGTTTTTCCCTTTATTTGGAATGACTAACAATACATAGGTGTTTGGGCAATAAAGCCTCAGAGGCACCTTCCAGTCCCTATGTGATGATTTAGAGGACATAACGCTCTCCGAAGGTTACAACTTCATTCAATATAGAAGACCTTGCTTCATATTTACCTCTACGGGAAAACCCAGGAGGATTTAATCTGCCTCTTAAGGGAGCAAGTAGCTGAATATGATGAAACGTCAAAGGAAAAATTACAATCCTGCCAGGAAGATGGAAAATTATTTAATAGGGACCTCTCCACTAAAGGGCATACTCTATCCAGCATTTCAGAAACTGTAGAGTTGGTAAAGGTGATGGATTCCCAATTTTTCCTGCATAACTTGACCTTCTTCATAACCAGAAAACTTACTTGACAAGGCTGCAACTGCCCTTGTCTCTGTGAGATCTAACTGACAGCAGGCCCCAATCCTAGCTCTACATGGACAACCATCGAGAATCATTTCCCTGCGTCCGTCGGCACATCCCTTTAGCTGCCGCACTGCGGTACCAACAGGAGGCTTTTGCGTGACAACGTGGGAAACGCCAGAGACCGTCCCTGACTGAGGTGCTCAACTAGACTCCGCAGCTAGGGCTGTCCCAGCCTTGGCCTGTGCTGGGACGGTGGCTGCAAAGTAGCTGAAGCTTCTGCAGATATTATCCCTGCCACATCACAGCTCCATGGGCTCCACAGGCTGCCCAGTTTTTATTTCTGATAAGCAAGTCCCTCATTGTTCAGCAGGAATGACTGCTATCGTTGATCACTCATCTTACCTTTTGTCACCTTATAATCTCAGTTCTACGGTGTTGCTTCCACCACCCTAGGAAGAAAAGCCCCAGTGCCTTCTAACAACCTCTGTTAAACTGAGCGTCTCCAAGGAAGAGCCAGTTGATATTCTCCTAAAGAATGCAGAACAAATGTTCCTTTTACCATTGAGGTTATGCAGTGAATACATAAAACTGTATTAGAAAATGAACTTGCACACAAAGCTAAGCCAGCCTAAGGGGTGACACTGGTGAGTCTTTATAAGAGCTAGTTTTGAAAGGGACACACAGAGAGACACACAGAGCTATTGTGCCTTTGGTGTGGTACATGACGTGGCGATGCTACTGCACAGGAGGAATGGCCGACTTCATCAGGTAGCCCAAAAACTGGAGAGAAAAGACGTGTCAGAGGGCGGCGCCTGTGGCTCAAAGGAGTAGGGCGCCGACCCCATTCACTGGAGGTGGTGGGTTCAAACCCGGCCCCTGCCAAAAACTGCAAAAAAGAAAAAAAAAAAGACATGTTAGAAGCACTGATGCTCCCGAGAGATGCCTCCATAGTAAATGTTAAGGCACAGAGTATGATTAGTCATGGAGGAGGCAAAGAGAATCCACTGGCAGATCATTAAACTAGATAATGTGCTTTTCTCCTTCTTCATAGGAGTTTTTATGATGACAGAAATGTTTAAAAAGGAATCAAATTTTAGGGCCGGGCGCAGTGGCTCATGCAGGTAATCCTAGCACTCTGGGAGGTCGAGGTGGGTGGATTGCCTGAGCTCACGGGTTCTAGACCAGCATGAGCAAGAACAAGACCCCGTCTGTAAAGTAGCCCAGCGTTGTGGCGGGTGCCTGTAGTCCCAGCTACTCCGGAGGCTGAGGCAAGAGAATTGCTTGAGCCCAAGAGTTGGAGGTTGCTGTAAGCTGTGACGCCACAGCACTCTACCAAGGGTGACAAAGTGAGACTCTGCCTCAAAAAAAACGAAAAGGAGATGAATTCATTTTTTATAAACAATGCGTTTCATACAGAATATTCAGCGTGTTACTCATAAAACAGAAACACAGGCCACCATCAGTCCCTCTGTCAATTTCAACGGTCTCTAACGCAGCAAAGATGGCCACTTGGTTACACAGAGAGTGGAGTTGAACACTGATCAAAACATACAACACTGCTTTCATCACAAACGGGAGTTTATGGAGAAATTTCCCCTTGGTAGTTAGAGATGTGGAAGGCTTATGCCTCATTGCTAGTATCGCAATCCAGAAAAGAGCTGTGAAGGTGGGACGTAGGGCTGTGCCATATCCTGGAGAACTTGTAAACACTAAAAGACGGGTTTTATGGGCGGCACCTGTGGCTCAAAGTAGTAGGGCGCTGGCCCCATATGCCAGAGGAGGCAGGTTCAAACCCAACCCCAGCCAAAAACTGCCAATAAATAAATAATAAATAAAAGACAGGCTTTCTCCACTTGCCCAAGTCACAAGATTATGACTATGTGCTATGGATTGCTTGTGAATTCTTGGGAGGTGAAAACTTCTCAAGCAGAAAAGCCATTGCCATAACTAAATTTAAAAAAATTATTACAAAATGTTTTTCCCACTCGAGAAACCAATCCTATGCCCTGCTGCTACAAGTGCTCATTTACTGGAACAGTCATAAAGGAACTTGGCATGGTATTACTGCCAAGTTATACAATCAAAAATCATATTGCCTTTACTCTCGACAGCTTCCACGAAACCTAGAGGTACAAATGTAACTATAAAATTTAAATTGATTAAACTGTCTGAAACCCTTGGACATCCCTGGCTGAGAATGTCACCCTCATGGCCTTTAGGTCAACCCATTCTGGACCTCACAGACCATAACCTTATAGATTAATAACCAGGAAACCTATGTACCTGCAAGTCTTTGCACCCATAGCTGGTTTGACCTCGCTTCAGGCAGGCCTAATGAAATATTGTCAAAAGAAATTCAATAATCATTTTTATCTTCCATGGGCATGCAAACTGAGTTTTTAAAAATTTCACCTTCAGAACCTTTTCAACCCTTTAACCTGGATATCAGGTATTTCTGGAAAAGACACCAAGTGGAAATATTCTCTGGAGACATGCTGGAAAGGGTGTCATGAAGGTTGCTAACAGATACCAAGTAAAACTACTGTAGCAAGTATCCCCTCTGCAGAAAGAAAGCTAGAGAAATTGATTTGGTAGTGGGGACACTGAGAGTCCCTATTATCAGGTGTCAGGTATCTCACGCTGAGCCTTAAAAAACCTCCAAACGAAGAAAACTGTCTGAGGTTGACATCAGCTACCCAAGTAGTTTGGACCAGTATACAGCTTCTATTCATTCACCAGAAGGCGATCCAATAACCCAAACCATCAATTTTTTCTTTCTTCCTTTCCTTATTTTTTCCCCGCCCCCATACTTTTGGCTCTAATCCTCATGGATATCTATTTGATTTCTTTTTGGTGACTTAAACTTTCTGATAGGATACTAACAATGACTTATTCATATTTTTTATTCTTGTCCTTAAGAAATGTTGCTCGGGGAGAGTTCATATTCACCGTGGAATTTTCCACTGAACAGTGTGAATACTCTAGGAAATCAGCAATATTTCTGGAATTCTTGTAGTGCATCTATAACTTCTAGTGTATTCCATATCATTGGATCTGAAGCATCCCATATTTCTGCTCAAGATTTCCAACCTTATGATACTAACTTGTCCTATTCAATCATGTGGAGTAAACATACATCTTCATTGATAAGCATTGGTATTATAATTATACTTATCTTAAATCTTTGACTCATCCAAGGTCTAAAATCTATTCTGAAGTTTTCACTGAGAAACTGAATAGGTTTTCTCTGACTGTTTTTGATGTTTCCATGTAAATTTTTGTAACTGTACTAAATTCTGTGAAAATTGTAATAGTTTTCTCAAACTTTAGCAGTCATGTCATGGAAAATCTCATCAAACCCAAATCAAAATTGAAAATTAAAATTAAGACCAATTACAAAACTGTGTGCCACACTCTGTGGAGGAAGACTAATGTATTTGTGCAGTTAGAGAATTCAAATATATTAAACAATTAACATTCATTGTATACTGCAGGTAGAACATAAACCTTTGGCTATGACAGCTTTTATATAAAAACTGTATTGGATCTGATCAATTTTTAATTTGTGCAAATCAAGAATTGCATTAATAAGAATTTTCTTGAACTTTTAAGACCCCCCCATATCTTTCATGTACCTTTTACACCCACCTAACACCCTCAGTGGAATGCAAATCTGTCTGGGGAAAGTAGAGATGTTGAGTTCCATATTTTTATTAAAGGTATCATTCCTTATCTTGCTAAATGAGAGTTTTTTACATAAAATTCAAGAACAAGCCAATCAGTGCCCAAAGTGGGACAAAACATACAATTAAAACCTATTCTCATCGGTTGAGTTTGACAAAAGGAGGGACATTTTATAAACATGAGTTATGCTATTTTTAATCTCTGTTTCTAATAATTGCTGTTGTCAAATGATTTGTAAACAGGTTCTGAAATGCTGCTTCACAATCTCAACAAACATCAAATGATACTAAATCAAAAGGATTCTAAAGTGACTCTAATAAACACACTCGAATTCTGAGAAATGAGCAGCTATGTTGAAGTATGATGATGGTCCAATCCTTTATCCACCCTTTATCTTCAGCTTTTGTCCATGCATCCTCTCTCTTTGATGCAAAGGTCCACAGGAAAAGCCTACAACTGAGAGTGTAATAGGAATATTGAGAAAAACCCTTTGGCAGCACACTCATAATCAATGTGAAAGGTAAAACTAGAGGATTTAGAGTTCAGTGGTTCACTAGGAGTAACCATAGTAACAACAGAATCTAACCCCAGCTAAAATATTGCCAGTATTGACTCAACTCCCCACAGAGTTAAGTCAAAAAGCCTGGAAGAAGTGTTCCCATTTCTATGCAAAATGCCTTTTACTTCAGCCTTTACTGTGCAACACACCATGTCTGGCTCTCAACCAAAAATTATAAGACATGAGAAAGTAAGAAAAAGGAATCCTCTTTCAAGAAACAGAGCCAGACTTAGGTATGATTAGATGTTGGAAATATCAGGCAGGAAATTTATTTATTTTTTTCTAGACAGAGCCTCAAGCTGTCACCCTGGATAGAGTGCTGTGGCATCACAGCTCACAGCAACCTCCAATTCCTGGGCTCAAGCGAGTCTCCTGCCTCTACCTCCCAAGTAGCTGGGACTACAGGCACCCGCCACAATGCCCG
>CAUYRH010156572.1:0-11762 GCA_963574655.1 Perodicticus potto | reverse complement strand
GAGTAGAAACCCCAACTGCTGTTAGGGAAAAGGGGCGAAGACTCGATCTAACTGCTTCCTGCTGGTTCGGGCGATGATAGAAGGGGGCAGTTAGGGTTTCTCCGGAGGGAGAGTGATACAGGGGTTCATGGACTGGAACCATCTTTACTGCGTGTGGCTTGATGACCTTTCGTGCCCAGCCGCAAGGAAGCTGTTACTCGGCTGCCATCTTGCTCCGCCCCTCACAAATCAAGCTTCATTTTCTGGTAGAGACCTCCTAGCCTGGAATGATTATCATTGTGTGTTACCAGAGTGGCTCCGAGCTGCATCTCACTTTCCCTTTTATCAAGGAATTGCTAGGACCTTTGCCCCTTGACTCCTGTCCCAGTCTGATCATGTCTGCTGTACTTCACCTTGGGGCTCTTTCAGGGGTTGGTGATGTTGGGGGTGGGAGTTGTTTCATGTCCCATGACTCCAGAAGCCAGGAGGGGTCTGTAACCCTGGGCCAGGGAGGGGCTGACTTGGATGTGGCGATTTTGTCTGTGGCTCTAGAACGGGAAGCATGATGAAGCCTGGATGGTGCTGAAGCAGGTCCATGACACCAATATGAGAGCCAAGGGACATCCTGAGCGAGTATTCTCAGTAAGTCACAGCACCCCCCAACACCTCCAAGCCCCTGCAGCCTCAGCCCCCATGCAGCCCCTGCCTACCTTCTGAGACATCTCAGACTACACTCTACCACAAGATTTTTAGGGTATCATATCATATCCCCTGCCTCCCATTTTGCTAATGCAGGGAAAACAGGTATCTGGAAGAAGTTGTGAAATTCAGAGTATGTGACTGCTCACCTCTTTCTTCCCCTAGGTAACCCACATTAAGACAATTCATCAGGAGGATGAATTGATTGAGATCCAGTCAGACACAGGGACCTGGTACCAGCGCTGGGGCGTCCGGGCCTTGAGCCTGGGGGGGCAGGTAATGGAGGATAGGATGGTGGAGGGGAAGGGGTGGAGAGAGGAGGGAGCAGGAGAGGTGGAAAGGACTTAAGTCAGGGTGGGGAGACAGATGAACTGCAGGGGGTTGTATGACAGAAACATGGGCATCTGTGGGTGCTAGAAGATAGTACAGCCAAGCTCTCACTGTGCTCTGACCCTTGCAGGTTTGGGGGAATTTCCTGTCCTGCTTTGGTCCAGAATATCGGCGTATCACTCTGATGATGATGGGTGTGTGGTTCACCATGTCATTCAGGTGAGGGGTGGGGGCTGGGGGCCATATGGTGGTTGTGGTGGTGTGTAGGTGGGAGGAGGTGGGGGAGATGGGAATGCAGGGGTCAAACAACAAGGAGAGGTACTGTTTGGATCCCTTCTGATCCTCCACCCGGCTCCTCCACTTCATTTGTTCACTCAGCAGACCCCTATTGCAGGCTGACTGGTATTAAGCTTCGACTCTGTGCTGGTTCTGTGCTGGGATGACGTAGAAATGCGGTCCCAGTCTTGCTGGGGCTGATGTTTTGTCAGGGAGCTAAGGGAACTTTCTATGAGTGCTTGATGAAAGCCATGGTGGGTGAAGGGCAAAGAGCTAAGGGAGCTCTTGGGACTCTTGGGGGCATCTGAGTCCTGAAGAATGAATGCAGGTCATACAGGCTGTGGGGTGGGGGGGAGGCCAGGAGTAGGGAAGTGGGTTTTAGGCAGAGAGAAGAGCAAATAAATGCCTGGAAGGTAAGAAGGAATATGGAGGCTAGTGTGGAATAACCGATGGTCCCCAGAACCACAGCATTTGGTGAAGGAAGGAACAGTGGAAGATGAGACTGGAGGGCAGCCAGGCCCCGATAGGGGCTGACACTGCTTCTCCCTCATTCTGGACTGCCTGGTTCTAATCTCTGAGCATCCTATCTCCCTCACCCTTGACTCTAGCTACTACGGCCTGACAGTCTGGTTCCCTGACATGATCCGCCATCTCCAGGCAGTGGACTATGCAGCCCGCACCAAAGTGTTCCCTGGAGAGCGTGTGGAGCATGTGACTTTTAACTTCACACTGGAGAATCAGATCCACCGTGGGGGGCAGTACTTCAATGACAAGTATGTGTGGACCTTTGAACTTCGCTCTTTCTCTGTCCTTTGTGCTCCTTGTATCTTTTATGAGTCTGGGAATTTCAGAAGAGGCATTTTGGGGACAATTCCTGTTGTTTCTTCTCAATGCTGAGCTTCCCATTACTTGGCTAAAGGAGTGAGTCTTGGAGGAGGGTACGAGGATGAGGGGAGCTGTCTCTCATCATCCTGGCTTTACAGGTTCATTGGGCTGCGCCTGAAGTCAGTGTCTTTTGAAGATTCCCTGTTTGAAGAGTGTTATTTTGAGGATGTCACATCTAGCAACACGTTTTTCCGCAACTGCACATTTATCAACACCGTGTTTTATAACACTGGTAAGGTGGTGTGGCCGGAAATGTCAGACCAAAGGGTTGGGTGGACTTTGATGAGGAAAGAAGGAATCTTCTTCATTCACTAGCTTAGAGTTCTCAAGCTGAGATCTCTGGAGCCCTGTGGGAAAGTAGTACAGGAACTTAATAGCTCTCACCAATAACTCTGAAAATCTAAGGGCAATTGCACATTTTCCTGATAGAATATCTGACAAAAACATCAAGTTTCTTTGCCTTTGGGTACAACTGTAATAATTCAGTAAGGCAATATTAATATGCTTTTGAAAAGGACAAAAATCATCTAAAATGGTGTCCTTGGGGGGGAAAAAACAATAAAAGAGATACTTGGTGGGGCGAAGATTGGGAAACATTGCATTAATCTACTCTTTTAATAGTGGCTCTCATATGTGACATGCTTGTTTTGTGAGCTAGACGGAGGTTTCCCACCTCAACAGAGTGTACTGGGGAACTCTTCCCAGCTTGCAGAGGAAAAAAAAAGCACAACAAAACAGTGGATAGGACTTTGTATGACTTTAAATATTTTTCTCAGAAAAATTTCTTAAATTCATGGTACTGCTACTCCTTATAATCAGCTAACATATACACAAAGACTGAAAAAGATGAAGACTGTTGGGCAGCACCTATGGCTCAGTGAATAGGGCGCTGGCCCCATACACCAAGTGTGGTGGGTTCAAACCCAGCCCCGACCAAACTGCAACAAAAAAATAGCCAGGCGTTGTGGCGGGCGCCTGTAGTCCCAGCTACTCGGGAGGCTAAGGCAAGAGAATCACCTAAGCCCAAGAGCTGGAGGTTGCTGTGAGCTGTGATGCCATGGCACGCTACTGAGGGTGACAAAGTGAAACTCTTGTCTCTAAAATAAAATAATAATAATAATAATAAAGACTGTTAATGGAAAAACTTAGAAAAAACACATACTATTTGACAGACGAGGGTCATTTTCTACTGTAAACATCCCTACTTCCCATGGTGGTATTATTGATATTTTGCAATTAGTCCCCAGAGTCATTTTGAGACCCCCTAACCCCCTGCACTACTTACCCCACACAATGTAGAGCCCTGGGTCATAAACAGTGGCAGCCTCCTCTCGCATTCTCTGTGACTGCTTGCCTGTCTTCACTCGCAGACCTGTTTGAGTACAAGTTTGTGAACAGCCGTCTGGTAAACAGCACATTCCTGCACAACAAGGAGGGCTGCCCACTAGACGTGACAGGAACAGGAGAAGGTGCCTACATGGTGTACTTTGTCAGCTTCTTGGGGACACTGGCTGTGCTTCCTGGGAACATCGTGTCTGCCCTGCTCATGGACAAGATTGGCAGGCTTAGGATGCTTGGTAAGGGGAGAAGCTGTGTGGTATGTGCTGGAACTCACAGGGGCCAGGAGTTGGGGAGGCTGTCAACAGGCTCCTCACCATGGGCTGTGGAAGAGATTGGCCAGGGAGCTCCTCTCATGTTTTCTGTTTAGGGGGTGCTACAAGATGGGTAGGGCCTGGCACAGAAGCTTACCTAGGGGTAAAGGAGATAGGCAGACCAGCAAATGGTCAGGGCACAGGCTCTGGGGGTATGGGATTTGAACCTTCTGTTCATCACCCACCTGGGGCAAGTTACTTAACCTTTATGAGCCTGGTTGTCTTGTTTGCAAAATGGGAGTGACAATAGCACGTGCCTCACAGCGTTGATGTACTAAATCAGTGCATGTAAGCATCGAGTTGCTTAGCCCGTAGCTGGCATTGAATAAATGGTTGTTTATTGTAAGTGGTATCATTTATTTTTTTTTTTTGAGACAGAGTCTCATTCTGTCTGTCACCCTAGGTGTGTGCCGAGGCGTCATAGCTCACCACCCCTGCTTTTTTTTTGAGGCAGAGTCACTTTGCCACACTTTGTAGAGTGCAGTGGTATCATAGCTCACAGCAATATCATCGTTCAAGCGATCCTGTTGCCTCAGCCTCCCCAGTAGCTGGGAGTACAGGCACATGCCATGACACCTCACTAGTTTTTCTACTTTTAGTAGAGACAGGGTCTCACTTTGTTTAGGCTGGTCTTAAACTCCTGAGTTCAAGCAATCCACCCACCTGAGTCTCCCAGAGTATTAGTATTACTGGTATAAGCCACTGCGCCCACTGGTGGGTACCTTGGGGAAAGGGAATCTCATCCTGGCCTGTCTTAAAGCTAGCTGATGGAACAAGATGGGTTACAGATGGGTTTTGTGTGTTTGGGCTTATGATGCTCTCTCCTTTCCTGGCTCCAGCTGGCTCCAGCGTGATGTCCTGTGTTTCCTGCTTTTTCCTGTCTTTTGGGAACAGCGAGTCAGCCATGATTGCTCTGCTCTGCCTTTTTGGAGGGGTCAGCATTGCATCCTGGAATGCATTGGATGTGTTGACTGTGGAACTCTACCCCTCAGACAAGAGGTACTTGGAGTGTGGTGGGGATAAGGCAGAGGGTTCAGGGTCTAGAAGGCAGGGGAGACATGGGGCAAAGAAGGGAGTCTGGATGGGATAATCATCCTTGGGGGTAAGAGAATACATGTCCCCATGGAGTCCCTTCCCCCCTGCTTTTTTTTTTTTTGAGGCTGAGTCTCACTTTGCCACGCTTTGTAGAGTGCTGTGGTATCATAGCTCACAGCAACATCAAACTCTAGGGCTCAAGCCATTCTCTTGTTTCAGCCTCCTGAGTAGCTGGGACTACAGGCGCCTGCCACAACACCTGGTGATGTTTAGAGACAGGGTTTCACTTTGCTCAGGCTCAAACTCCTGAGCTCAGGAATACACCCACCTTGCGTCCCAGAGTGCTAGGATTACAAGTGTGAGCCACTGTACCTGGCTTGGAGTTTCTCTCCTTAAATCTGGTAGCTTTTGTACTTACTCTCTGAAGTCTTAACTTTTTTTTTTTTTTGAGACAGAGCCTCAAGCTGTCACCCTCGGTAGAGTGCCGTGGCATCACAGTTCACAGCAACCTCCAATTCCTGGGCTCAAGTGATTCTCCTGCCTCCGCCTCCCAAGTAGCTGGGACCACAGGCGCCTGCCACAACGCCCGGCCATTTTTTTGGTTGCAGCCGTCATTGTTGTTTGGCAGGCCCGGGCTGGATTCGAACCCGCCAGCTCAGGTGTACATGGCTGGCGCCTTAGCCCACTGAACCACAGGCGCCGAGCCACTTTTTTTTTTTTTTTTTTTTGAGGCAGAGTCTCACTCTATCACCGTGGGTAGAGTGCTGTGGCATCATAGTTTATAGCAACCTCAAACTTTTGGGCTTGAGCAATCTTTAGTAGCTGGGACAACAGCTGCCTGCCACAATACCTGGCTAGTTTTTTTCTTTTTAGTAGCCATGGAGTCTTGCTCTTGCTCAAGCTGGTCTTGAACTCCTGAGCTCAGGCAATTCTCCCATCTTGGCCTCCCAAACTGCTAGCACTACAAGTGTGATGAAGTCTGAACTATTAACCTGATTTTTTGGTCTTTTTCTTCATCATCTTCCAATTTATTTATATTCTTTGACATACATCCCTCATCCCTCTGACCTCTCCATCCTTCCTTCTCTCTCTTGGATACTACATTGTCTTCCTTGCCTTCACTTCTGCACCGTCCCACTCTTCCCTTGCCTCCCTCCTGGGCTGGCCCTCTGTGCTGTACGCCGCGATGCCTGAGCAGGACCACAGCCTTCGGCTTCCTGAATGCCCTGTGTAAGCTGGCAGCTGTGCTCGGGATCAGCATCTTCACATCTTTTGTGGGAATCACCAAGGCTGCCCCCATTCTCTTTGCCTCAGCTGCCCTTGCCCTCGGCAGCTCTCTGGCCCTGAAGCTGCCTGAGACCCGGGGGCAGGTGCTGCAGTGAGGAGTCTTTGGGGCTTTGGGAGTGGCAGGCACACTGTGAGACCAGCTCCTTTCTTCCCTTCCCTGCCCTGCCATCCTGGCTCCAGAACCCTCACTCTCCACTCCCGTTTGGTGTCTTAGCTCTGTGTGTGCAGTGTGTATGTGCATGTGTGTGACCCCCGGGGGCAGGGACTAAAGGGAAGGCTCCTTCATCTCAGTTTGAGATGAAGTCTACTCCCTATTTCCTACTACCCTCAACTTTGCACAAGAGAAGGCTGGGCCTCACCCTTCTCCCCCCAGTGCTAGTGAGGGGTCCTCATTTCCCTGCTCCAGGAGTTCCAGAAGTGGCTTCCTGCCTTTTCCCTCATTCTGCCTAGGCCCTGGTGAAACCATGGGTGTGCAGTTATGCTGGGGGCTGGGGCTTGGGTGTAGACCATGGACCAAAAGAACTTCTTAGAGTTGGCAGGGCTTTGGTACCCTCTCTCACATCCTGGTGGATGCTGGGGGAGTAGCAATAAACCTCAGGCCCCTGGCCTCCCCTTTCCCGTCAATTTGGGCTGCAAATACAAAGCCTAAATTGTATGAAATTAGCTTTCTGATTCTTATTTATTTCTATATTAAGTTCTGAGGCAGCTCAGCAGGACTGTGTGTGTGAATGTGTGCTTACACTTAATGTATGTGTGTGCATGTGCCATGGGGTGGGGGTGTCACTATACTGTCCTAAAATATAAGCCGAGGGTAATTTTAATGGACACACACAAACCCTGCCTCCCATAGTACTTCCCTCATCTTGTTTCTGTGTTGAGCCTGGGAAGGAGGAGGCCTAGGCCAGTCGAGGATAAGAGTTCCACAGTCCAGGGGAATCTGAGGGCACCTGGCAAGGCCCCTCTCTTTCCCTCCTTCAAGAAGCACAGTCCTCCTCTGGAGTGAGAGGCTTCACCCACTATAGCACAGAAAGGAACAGCACAGCTGTCCTCACCTGTCCCCATAGGCAGGGGAGGGAGAGGAAAGAAACCAGGCATATGGTCAAACCAGCAGACAAAAAGCACAAGGAGCTGGGACAGGGGCAGGAAAGCTGAAGTCCTCCTGGAAACTCCCTGAAGAGGGGAGAGGTTGGACAGTGAGTGACTCCTAATGTAGGGACCAGAAGCTTCAGTTTCCCCATCTCACCCTTCCACACTGTAGCCTTTGTAGGTTAGGCTGCCCCATCCTGCCATACCCTGTGTGACTGCTTTCTTTGGTGCCCTCTGCTCACCCTACCGTAGTTGTGATGTGTTGTAGTTTTTAGCTGTTTGTAAAATGTTTTAAAAAAAGTTAAAAGTAAAAAAGAAGAAATAATAAAAAGAAAATCCAAATTCACCCTCCTCATGCTGTGTCTGGTGCCCCCACCCTGTGGCCACTCCCCCCATTTTGTAACACTGAACCAGGTGGTGACTGTTTTAACTCTTTGGTGTCTGTGCTCAAAAGACTGACTGCCTTCTCCTCCAGTGCCCAGTGTGTGTGAGCCTCTTCCCTCACCCTTCACTTGCTGGATGTAGCCCTCTCCCCTGCACCCCCTGGAGGGATCCAT
This sequence comes from Perodicticus potto, assembly GCA_963574655.1. Classification (NCBI taxonomy): domain Eukaryota; kingdom Metazoa; phylum Chordata; class Mammalia; order Primates; family Lorisidae; genus Perodicticus; species Perodicticus potto. The sequence continues at coordinate 3,976 of CAUYRH010156572.1, read as the reverse complement.
CCATCTCTCTTGCTCTCCTGGGGAACCCTAAACCCAACTTCCTTGATGTGAAAAATGCAATGAAAAATATTGGTGAAAAATAAAAAGGAAATTAATCCTTAAAATACAAAATGGCTATGTCTATTTCTATGTCTTCTCCACCCATATCCAATTCTCATAAGTTTTGGGAGGGCAAAACGGTGAGAAAGGAAAACAACTTTTTCCAAACTGGAAGCCATGTATCATATTTACTTCCTAAGTTGGTCTCTCTACCCTGACCTTCCCACTTCTGTTGATGGATGGTCCTCAAAATCTCCCAGATTGGAAAACATGCAATAGTTTCTGAAGAACAGGACTAACTTTGCTCCACATCTTCTGGTTTGCCTTTTATAGATTCTAGATTCCATTCTTGACTTGTGGAATTAGAATCCTTTTTTTTTTTTTTTTTAAAGTGTGGGGATCTTAAATGTACATTTTTAACAAGCTCCCTTAGGAATTTTTACCCATGAGGAAATCTGAAAACTACCACCTGGAGGTTACCCTTGACTTCCCTCTTATTCTAGTCCATTTCTGTTCTAATCAAGTCATTTTCTGTTTTTTTTTTTTTTTTGAATGGTAGCTCGCAAATCAACTCCTTCCTTTCCATTTCCACACCTGACTTCTAAGTCAGTGTTCTACCTCAACTCTTGATTCCTGTGCCTCCAATCTCCATGCCAGCTCACTCACACATCACTGTCAGATCAGTCTGTTCTTTTTTTTTTGCTGTTTTTGGCCTGGGCTGGGTTTGAAACCGCCACCTCCGGCATATTGGGGCCAGTGCCCTACTCCTTTGAGCCACAGGCCAGCTAAAACAACAATGGTAACAACAAAAATAGCCGGGTGTTGTGGCGGACACCTGTAGTCCCAGCTACTTGGGAGGCTGAGGCAAGAGAATCACTTAAGCCCCAGAGTTTGAGGTTGCTGTGAGCTGTGATGCCACAGCACTCTACCAAGGGCAACAAAGTGAGACTCTGTCACAAAAAAAAAAAAAAAAAAAGGTATTTCTCATAAACAAATACAAGTACTACTTTTTGGAAATTGTTACGTCAAACATTCCTCCAATATGAAATTCAAATGTGTCCCTGCCTATAACTCCTGCGTTGCACAGTAACTTTACTGAGGTTCTTCCCCTATCTGCAACACCTATCTTCTGATTAATTCTGTGCTTTCCTTTAAATAGGTCTAAATAGGTCACTTCCCCCATGAAGCCTTTTTTGACTACTCTAATATATAGGTATCTTTCTTCTCACAAGAACACCTGTAGCACTGATTCAGCAGCCCATTAAGAACACAGCAATTTAAAGAAAGATGGAGACTTTACCTCTTTCATCCTTACATGGGTGGAGCTGGAACATATTCTTCTTAGCAAAGTATCTCAAGAATGGAAGTAAAAGTATCCAATGTATTCAGCCCTACTATGAAATCAATCTATAGCTTTCATAAAGCTATAACCCAATTACAGCCCAAGAATATGGGGAAAGGGAAAAGGGAGGGGAGGGGAGGAGAGAGGATGGGAGGAGAAAGGGTAATTAGTGGGACCACACACATCTTACAAGGGTACATATGAAATTTACTGGGCAGTGCCTGTGGCTCAAAGGAGTAGGGCACCAGCCCCATATGCTGGAGGTGGCGTGTTCAAATCCAGCCCAAGCCAAAAACCGGAAAAAAAAAAAAAATTTACTGAATGTAGAATATAAATGTCTTAACACAATAACTAAGAAAATGCCGAGAACGCTATGTTAACCAATTTGATGAAAATATTTCAAATTGTATATAAAACCAGCACATTGGCTTGGCGCTTGTGGCTCAACCGGCTAAGGCGCCAGCCACGTACACCTGAGCTGGCGGGTTCGAATCCAGCCCGGCCTGCCAAACAACGATGGCTGCAACCAAAAAAAAATGGCCAGGCGTTGTGGCTGGTGCCTGTAGTCCCAGCTACTTGGGAGGTGGAGGTAAGAGACTCACTTGAGCCCAGGAATTGGAGGTAGATGTGAGCTGTGATGCCACAGCACTCTATCCAGGGTGACAGCTTGAGGCTCTGTCTCAAAAAAAAAAAAAAAAAAACAGCACATTGTACCCCATGACTGCATTGATGTACACAGCTATGATTTAATAAAAAAAAAGAACAAAGCAATGCAACTCATATTGTAATTTCTCTTTTAATATACGAATTATTTACAATTCGTCAGTTCTGATGCAGCTCCTTAGTCAAAATTTAACTTGCAACAACTGGGCAAGAGCAGTATGCTCTTTCCTTGGTTTAGCTTTGACCTGAAGCTGGTTGCTCTCTGGAGAATATATATGGACTTTAATGCAATGGGGCCTAAGAATCCTTGCCCCTTACAAGTCCCCGACTGTATTGAGGGGAAGGCCTCAGTTCATTCTCACCTAGCCCATTTGATCCTGACCCTTCCCCTCTCTTGGGTTCAGGGGGTTCCTCGAGTTTTCTTGTTCCCACCCAGGCAGGGAGGGCTAGTGTCCAGCTGAGGGTTCTCCCTCCATTGGGCAGGGGTCCGTGCCTGGATGGCCAGTGCATGGACTGGCCCAGCCAGCTCCTCCGACAGGGCGGCGTGTACCAGCCTGTGCCGTTGCAAGGGGCTCAGTCCCTCGAAACGAGAGCTCACCACTGCTACGCGGAAATGCGTCTCGCTGCCGGCTGGGACCGCGTGGCCGCCGCTCTCGTTGCGTAGCTCCAGCACCTCGGGGCTCAGGGCCTGCTCCAACTTGGCGCGAATGGCGGCCTCCACCGGACCGACAGTCCGGGATTCCGCGCTGGCTCGGGATAAACAGACGCGGCCAGCCATGGAGACCAGGCGCAGGTCCCGCTGCCTACTCAGCATCGGCTACTGTAGAGAAGCCGACCCAAGTAATGAGGGTCACGGCCTTCTGCTTGGTGACAGCCCACCCGCCCCGCGGTCCGGCAACCCTCCCCACCCAACTTGCCTCCACTCCCAGCCCGCCCTGTGGGGAGTCAGCCTCGACGCCACCCTGCAATACCAGAGACACCGCCCTGTCTCTGTCTGACGTGGAGGGATCGGGCCTCTAGGTGTGGGTAGCGGGGTGAAAAGGCGGGGATTAGAGAGGCCCGCACGGGAGGCGCCTTCGTTCGTAAGGGCATTGCAAAGAATGGGCTGGAAGCTGCAAAGGTAGGGTGTGTGTAACTCCGTGCTTTTGGCTGACCCGATGCCCCCGAGACCCCTCTGAACCCCAGTCTGGGCTCTTTCTACCTGCAGCCTCGACTACCGCGATTCCAGCTCAGCGCCAGAATTCCAGACGTTCCGGGAGAAGATGCGGCGCGGCGTCCCGAAGCGCGCTGGGAAATGGAGTCCTGTGGCCGGGAGGCGCCGCGCGCGCCCGAGGGCCCACGGGAACTGTAGTTCCTGAGTTTCCCCAGTCGCGAGGTCTGGGAAGTTCTGAACCAGAACGAGCACGGCGTCCCGAAGCGCGCTGGGAAATGGAGTCCTGTGGCCGGGAGGCGCCGCGCGCGCCCGAGGGCTCACGGGAACTGTAGTTCCTGAGTTTCCCCAGTCGCGAGGTCCGGGAAGTTCTGAACCAGGACGAGCAAAGACAAAGGGATTTGCCGCGCAGTTGGGGCAGGGATTATTCTTTCTATTTTTTTGATTCATTTTCTTTAATCTGTATGATCAAGATGACAATTTTATTTTATTTTTTTCAGTATTTTTCAAAATTTATTATTATTTTTTATTAAATCATAGCTGCGTATTCTTTCTATTTTATTGAGAATAGATCTTGTAGATTATCTGGGGGAGGTGAACCTGTGGCTTTAAGGAAACCTGTGGCCTTTCTGGCCTTTAAGTGTGGCCTTTTGATTGATTGATTGATTTTTTTGAGACAGGGTCTCATTATGTCGCCCTCACTAGAGTGCGGCGACATCACAGCTCACAGTGTAAGGACCAAAGTAACGCCATTTTGTTGGTAGACTCCATTTTACAGGGTT
>CAUYRH010156571.1:0-15885 GCA_963574655.1 Perodicticus potto | reverse complement strand
AAAAAAAAATGCACAGTCTATTTTATCTTTTTTCTATTTTTCTACCAGAATATTGAGCTCTTGTCTCCCAATTGTTAAGAATTGTCGATTTATTAGGAACATTAATTCTTTATTATAATATACACTGCAACTTTTTTATAACATACACTCCAAGTTTTCAGTTACCTTTTGATTTAGTCTACAATTTTTTCCATGCAAAATAGTTTTTACTTTTATGTAATAAAAAGTGTCAAGCTTTAATTATCTCTGAATTCTGAATCATGGTCATAAAACCTTTTCACATGTCAAGTTTAAAAAGGAATTCACCCGTGTTTTCTTCTTATACTTGGTTTCTTTAAAAAAAAAAATGTATATCCTTAATCCATTTTGAACCAATTCTTATGTATAGTGTAAGCAATAGATCTAATCTAAATTTTTCCAAGTGGTTACCCCGTTCACTCAGTGTCAATTATTAAGAAATTGATCTTTCCCTCGGGGATTTGAGATGCTACCTTTTTCATATTCTGAGTTTCCATTTTATTAAGGTCTAATTTTGAACTTTCTATTCTGCTCCAGTAATCTGTCGTCTATTCAGAGGCCAGTACTACACTGTTTTAATCACAGAGGCTTTACTTAAAGTGTATTTTAATATCTGGTAAGGTTAGACTCTGTCACAGTTTTCCCTTTTTATTGTTTTGGTGTCTATTTGTGCATGTTGTTTTCCCATATGAACTTTATTTTCAATTTCTCTAACACCTTTAACTGGCTTATCGGTATTTGTCTTTGGATTACATTTAATTTATAAATTAATTTAGAGAAACTGACATTTTCATAATGCTGAGTTGTCTTATCCAAGAACACAGGGTGTCTTTCCATCTGATCAAATCTACTTCTATCTTTATATTCTATCTTTATAAATATTTTCAATTCTTCTCATGTAAGTTTCACATATTTCTTGTTAGATCTACTTTTAAATATTTTTATTCATTTAAAAAATAAAATTTTTTTCAGACAGAGCTTTACTTGTTGCCCCAGGGTAGAGTGTCATGGCATCAGCCTAGCTCACAACAATCTCCTGGGTTCAAGTTATCCTCCTGCCTCAGCTTCCAGAGTGCCTGGGACTACAGGTGCCCAGCTAATTTTTCTATTTTTGGTAGAGAAAGGGGGTCTCACTATTGCTAAGGCTGGTCTCGAACTCCTGAGCTCAAGCGATCTTCCCTCCTTGGCCTCCAGGTCGGCGCCTGGCCATTATTTTTATTCTTTGTATAAGTGGGGTTCTCCCACTCCATTACATCCTCTCCCTGTCTGTTTCTGTGTATATGAAAGCTATTGATTTTTGCTTGTTAACTTTATATTCTGAAGTTCCACAGAATTCCTTCATTGTTTTAGTTTTATCTTTGATTCTCAGGGGTTTCTGGGTTTGCTTTCATATGAACTGAAAACAAAGACTGTTTCATCTCTTTGCTGGTCATTCTTATACTTCTATTGATTTCTGTTGTTAAATTTCTTTGGCAAATACTTTGATGACAATAAATGTTGGATAGTAGAAAAAACAGAAACTGTCTCATAGTTTTTCTGATCTTAGTAAAAATGCCCTTTGTTTCCCCATTAAACAAGACATAGTACTGACTTGAGGACAAAGGTAGATGTCTGTATGTATGTTAGTAATGTATATTTTGTTTTATATTTCTTTTTCGACAAGAGGTGTAGTCTTAGTTTGTTCTTTAAAAATGGATATTTAAGAGATTTTGTATTTTGTTCTTTTTGCTTTTATAATTACAGATACTTTAGTGAATGTTGGTCCCCTATTTTCTTATTTTACCTTTGACTGTATGTTTCATTGGCATTTCTTAGTATTTTGAATGACTACCTATTGCCTTACAACAATGTACTTTTTGGCTTTTCCTCTTTTTCTCCCCTGCTTCCTTCCATTTTTCAGTAGCATTACTTCTAAATTGTCCCCATATTTGTACGTTAGTTTTCATGTTTTCCCGTATGTTATTCTAATCTTATATGTAGACTTATAAATTTTAAAAAGGTCACAATCATTCATGTTTTTAAAGTTTTTGCAGTCATTCTTTGGATGAAATTGATCTTCTAATAGATTCCTCAAGAAGGGCAGATGGATGTAAAATTCCCTAATACCACTGAGATCTTGCATGTTGTACTATGTATTCTTAGAGCCTTGATGTTTGAATGACAGCTAGATTGAATGTAAGTGAATATAAGATCTTTGGTTGTACTTTCAGCGGGATGTATAATATTGCCTTGCTTTGTATGTTGATTTTGAAAATTTTCATGATGCTAGTCTAATTCTTATAGCTTGAAAGCCTTTTTAATTAATGTATTTATTTTTTGAGATGGAGTCTTGCTCTGTCACCAAAGCAGGTAGGTCTCAGACTGCCCAGAGGGTCCTCCCACAGAGGCTTCCCAAATCTCTGGTAATGCAGCCAGGAGCCGTCATGCCCAGACACTATACAAGGCCTTTTTTAATTTTTCATTTGACTCTCTTCTTCTTTAGGTATCTTCTAATTTATTTCTCATTTATAAGGTAATTTTTGTCATTTTCTTCAATTTATCCTGAGTTCAGTCAACTCCTTTTTTATTCTTTTCAGTTTTGGGTCCATCTGGCCTCCTAGTTTTTTGAATTTCTGATTTAAGGGTGAATATTAATATTCTCAAATGCTTCCTTGAAGTTTTTTGATTGGAGCATAGAGTTAATAATTTGCTTTTGTTTCATAGTAGTTTTTCAAGGGAGTTTTCTTCTATATATTTGTGTGAAATTTTATTTCTTTTTTTTTGTTTTCTTTCTTTATTAGTATTACTTTTACAATAACTCTGTATAGATTTTCATTTCATTTTTGTGATATCAGGTGTTATACATGACTCTTGGTTTAATGATGATTTTTGTCCATCTAGGACCTCGAAGTTGTTTTTTTTTTTGTTGTTCATTTTTGTTTTGTTGGTGGGGGGAGGTTTTGTGAACAATTTGGGGCTTCTCTTTTGTCATTCAGGACTCTAATATTTTTTCATTTCCTCCCATTCACCACTCAATTGACAAAATCCACTTCTTCCTTCCTTTTGTTTTTTTCTCTCCCCTGGAAGTTACATTTTTTTAGCTATGATTGTGCCTTGTGCCTTTGTTTTAATAAATACTCAACCCTAAATCTCTTTAAATTCTACCCCTGCACCTTTATGATTCTTTAAATCACATGTACTCAGCACTTTGGAATCCCTTTCTCTTGGCCAATGCTCCAGTCTTCCTGGATACTTTTTTTTTTTTTTTTCAAAATTTCAGATTTGTGTAGATTTAATCTTTCTGATGGTAACTTCCCTAAACTCTTGTACTTTGCTAATGACTCTCTTTGGTTGTTAGCAGTTTCCACACCTGATTTTGCTTATAGCTTTGAGACTGGGCACAGGTGGGCAGAATTTGAGACACAAGGGCACTGGCTTTTTTTTTTTTGCAGTTTTAGGCTGGGTCTGGGTTTGAACCCACCACCTCTGGCATATGGGGCCAGCGCCCTACTCCTTTGAGCCACAGGCACCACCTTGCTAATTTTTATCTTTCTACTCTCAGGTATTATGAAGGTTCAACATTTTCTGTGTTCAAATCATATAGGGAGTCTGCTTTTGTATAGGGTTTCTTTGCTCATGAAGATACTTTGTATTGTTTGGGAAGTGAATTTGGAGAAGCTGCTTTATACCTCAACTTTATCTTTAGCTATCTGAAAGAACTCTGGGTATTTTTTAAGGCATAGCCAACATGATTTCCTAATAGTTATGTGTATGGTATGAGAAAATCAAAGTTAAGGAAAATTCTAAGACTTTTAGCCTAAGCCACTGGAAAGATGAGGTTGCCATCCAATTATTTAGAAGAGACATCAGGCAGAGAAAGTTTTGGAGGGTAGATCACTGTCTACATTAGTGTCATTCTGGAACAGACAAGCATAGCTTTTCTGAGAACAAAGGCAAAAACCAAGATTTTTGTGGTTATTTCTCTCAGCCTTATGATCCAGTACCTAAATTTCAAGTCCAATTTTTTTTTTTTTTTTTTGAGACAGAGCCTCAAGCTGTCACCCTGGGTCGAGTGCTGTGGCATCACAGCTCACAGCAACCTCCAATTCCTGGGCTCAAGCAAGTCGCCTGCCTCCGCCTCCCAAGTAGCTGGGACTGCAGGCGCCCGCCACAATGCCCGGCCATTTTCAAGGCCTATTTTGTAAATTTTGTTTTTCTTTTCTCTTTCTATATTTCTTGGATTCACTCTAATTTTTATTTTTGCTAGTACTGGCATTCTTTTATTCAAGTTTTTCTCTCTTTCTTCTCCAAGATGGGTTGGTTTTCCCCTCACTATTCTCCCTCGTTTTTTAGATAGGATATATCTTAACCCTCTAGAAGGTAGGTAAAGAGATTGGTTTTTTTTTTTTTGGTCTTCATCTGTCAGTTTAAATTAAATGTGCTGTAGTAATAAATGACCATAAAATCTCAGTGGCTTACATCAGCAAAATACCAGGTAAACATAAAGTTTGTGTGTAATTTAAAATAGTTTAACATGGTAAATTACCTGTGAACTTTAGGAATCCCCTGCATATTTCTCACTAAACTTCCATATTGGCGATGGGCTCACTGAGCTTTGCTCTGTATCTTGCTCACTCCAGAATCCCATCTATTGCAACAGCCTCTTTTTGGAGCATTGTTGATCTCATGGAAGAAAGAAAAGTGACATGATGGGCTATAAAGGGACACACATAACTTCTGCTCACATTTAAGCAGCTCAAACAAGTCATGTGGATGAGACCAACGTCAATGAAGAAAAGTTTAATCTTCCAGCACAGAAGTCACAGCAAGAGTGGAGGTGGTGGGCATCAGATGTAGGAGGATGGAAATCCAGGACTAGTCTGTTCCCCTTGCTATGTCCACTCTGAAAGAAGATTGCTCTAGCATTGTAGGTTTTGCTGCCACTGCTAGCTTTGTCATGGAATCTTCTGAGGCCCATAGTTCTGGCCATATGTCATGAGTTCAAGGTCAGGCTGGTTTGCTTCATTCATATCTCCTTAGCCTGGGGTAGAAAGCCATCTGTTTTATTGCCAGTTTTTCTAGCCTTTGTTGGACTTGGAAATCTCCTAGCTCAATCTTCTTTGGCCAGCGTCTGTGCCATTGGTCACATTAGCTCAGTGGTGAGGGCACCAGCTGCATGCACCAGGGCTGATGGCTTCGAACCCTGCTAAAACAACAATGACAACAATAACAAAAAAATAGCTGGGCATTGCGGTGGGTGCCTGTAGTTCCAGCTACTTGGGAGGCTGAGGCAAGAAAATTGTTTCTGTCCAAGAGTTTGAGGTTGCTGTGAGCTGTGACACCAGGGCACTCTGCACTCTACTGAGGGTGATGTAGTGAGACTCTGTCTCAAAAAAAAAAAACCAAAAGAATGTGCTCACAGCCCTGGGCATATTCAGTCACAAGGGTACTTTAAATTACTCTTCAATTTTATCCTTAAATTTATTCACTAAAGCTGATAGGAAAGTACCACATTACGTGAGGTGGGCTTAAATTCCAGCAAATACTGTTAATGAATTAAATTTTATCCAATCTTAAATATTTCTGTGTCATCAAGATAGCTTTGATAATATATAATAGAAAAAGATCTGGTAATTTGAAACATTACATCTGCCTTTGCAAAACTTTAAAAGCTTGTAATCAGTGGCATGGCTTCCCTAATTCTATATCTTTGCCCTCACACTAACATTAAAATTAGTCTGCATTCCACTCATTCACAGAAAATATTTATGCCCCCCAGTATGTTCCAGCATCAGGTGCAAGGCATAAAGGAACCTCTGATTTTCCTGAATGAGTTTTTTGGTCTAGTGGAGAGATAAATTATTAAATATTAAACAAATGATTTTACAAATAATGAACAACCGTTATGATAAGGACTGTTGAGAAGATGTTTAGCTCTCTAGTTGAGCGCATAAAAGGGAAATTTGAAGGTAGACAGATTGCTTGTGGGTGGCCATAAGCCAGAAGCTTACATAGTAATATGAAAAAGGGGGATGAGATGGCAAGTTTGCTGTAAGTACTCTGTGATACCTGGAATTCGGAGACAGTTGTCAGTTTACATACACAAATATATCATAAAACTCGCACATCATAGATACTTTTGATGATATGTTATACAAAATCATGGGTAAATAGGTGCTCAAAAATATCCAAAGCAAATGCCAATGTTAACACAACATTGAAAGCAGAAAAGAGAGGACTTTCCAAAGTTGAAGATGTGTGAGTTATAAGCTGGAAGTTTTTTTTATGAATTTGCTCTGTCCCAAGGCTTTGATCCCTAGGGCCCTGGTCTCAGTTGCCGCAGGAAGGAATCAGGCGTGACACGGATTTGAAGTACAAGCTCGCAGGAGGCAAGCTAACCTTAAGTGCAGGGTAGTGCAGAGCCCCCTCTGCAATGACTATTTATTAAGGTTATACACAACAGGTGTGGAGAGTGAAGGTAATTACATAGGAGGGCTGCATGCTTAAGGATGGCCATGTGCTCTTTCCTCACCTGTCCTTTCCCCATATGTTCTTTCCTCACAACCTCATGAAGAACTACTAAGCCTCAATGTTTAACACATGCTTACTAGTGAGTGATCGACCTTATCTCATTCCGGAACACTGAGTTACTTGGGGGATTGCCCCCAAGTCACAAAACATCTCTAGGCTTGCCAGGAGACTGTCCTGTTCTCAGCGTTTCCTTTTACTGTGATGAGAATCAGTAACTGTCCTTTGTCGCGTCCTCTACACCAGTCATTTAAAGGTTTGTAGAGTTAGAAACACTTCCTGTTGAGCTTGGTATTGTAGAAGGCATTTCTGTTTCTGGTGAGTTGTTAATTATCTTAGTTACCTTAAGCAAACAACAAAGTTTCTGGGTGTCAGTTTTCTCAACTCTAAAATGAGAGGCCGATGATGTAGGTTTTCTTCTGGCTATGTTTGCTAAATGATTCAATGGTTGAGACAGATTGAAAGGCATTTCAAAGTTCAACCCACACATACCTGTAAGACTCTGTCCTTAAGCAAACCAGGCCCGTGTGCTATTTACTTTTTATCTTCTGTTTTTCCTCTTACTACAAGTGATCACATATCATCACAGCAATTAGACCCCTTACAAGTAAACCATTACCTTAATTATATTGCATTTAGATGTAAGGTTTATTTTTTAATAATGACCACATCATCAATATAGTGTAGACTTTTACTGGTATATAGATTGTAAGGGCATTATTTTATAAAATCAAACACACACGCACAGTTTTCCACAAAGTAAGTATTTTCATAACCTTACCCTTTTCCACTCTAGGAGTTCTGAGAGTTCCTGTTATGGGTAAAAATAAATGTTTGTTTTTCACTAAGAATGTCTGGTCACATCTTTCTTAGAAAAATACTTTGTTCCCATGTTTTAATGTGTATAGGGTCACCCACACACATTGCTAAGCCCCAGGATATTTGCATCCATCTGTTGCTGTTCATACATTTCTATCACCCGTGTAGCAGATGCTATTCAATCAGAATCCGTGGCTCTCTTCCATGACTTTTTGGATGGCTTGGAGGGCCAGAAAGGGGTTTGGGCGAGAGCGCTTTAATTTCCATGGACAGCAGTTATCCTACCACGACCAGGAGTCCTCACGTAAAGTGACGCTGCTGTTCTCACCATATCCATGCAGTCAGGTTTTTCCCATCACGTGGGCACCAAAGGGCTGTGGCTTGTATGAACCTTCAGCAATCCCTCCTAGGTCACCCTTACCACTCCAGATTTGTAGAAATGCTAGGCTGTTCTGGAAAGTTCCATAACCGTTCTACTCTGACCTACATCTGAGGACAAATCCTCAGGAGAACCTGAGCTCTTTCTCAGGGATTTGGAATAGCCCCCGCATGTCTGAATGTTGTTGGGAAACCAGACAGATTTCCATAGTTCTGAGCATGTTCAGTTGCTTAAGCCATGTTTTGGCTGATATTTATTAAATAGACGTAAGTGTGAAGCTTAGAGCTAAGTGTTTCTGTATTTATTTTGAATGTAATTCTCACACACTGTCTTGAAGAAAGTGAATGCTTTCAGTATGCCTATTTTGCAAAGAAATTGAGTCTTGGAGAAGCTAAGTAACCTGCCCAGGCTTGCAAGCAGCATAGTCATGACCTTGAGCACAGAACTGCCTCACTTTCAAGTTCTGGTATAAACCCTGTGTGGCCTTGCCCATTTTGGAATTTCAGTTCCTTTCTATCTCTGTGCTCTGTGTAGATCATTAGCCACCTGGAAGTAGCTTTAGGTTTCAGGAAAGACTTAGGTCTTTTAGGCAAACTTCTGAATTACACAAAGCTAGGCAAAATGCTGGCTCTCCAGTTACTAGATAAGTTATACTGTGCTTTACGAAACCTCAATGAACTTTTATTCCTAAAAATGTGATAAAAGTATATGGCTTATGTTTACTATCAAAGTTACGTATGTTAACATATGTAAAACTCCTAGCAAATAACTCATATTTTTGCATCAAGTCTGATGGGTAAGTATCCATTTCTTTCCTTTACTTCTCAGAGGGCTCAAAGCCAACCGGGCATTCTTTATACCAGATACTTTTGAATTTAAAAATCACTTAAAGGTCCATGAGATCTCATAGCGGTGAACTCTTTCTCATTGTCAAACATCCAATATTATTTTCTTGTGCTGTTTTCTCTGACATTTTAAGACAAGTCTTCAGTTTCTCTGCATTGCAAGGACAGCTATGATTAGTCTCATGCTGGGTATGTGGAGGAGTCCGTCTCATCAGACTAGATTATTGGAGAACAGCACGGAGATTGCACCACCTAGCACAGATCACATGTTATAGTACACTCAATAAGTGAATGAATGATTAGGGAGAGTATGTTTATTTGGAGACTTTTCACAACAGATTTCACAATCTGTCACTGAACAGTATATTTTAGAATCTCAAATTTTAATATTCTTAAATTCTGTGGGGTATGCAAAGATATATTAGACTTTTAAATGTCTGATAAAAATTCTAGATGTTTCCAACTGGAAAATATCCACAAAATGTGTTTTGCTCCAGAATCAATTTCTTGTACTGACTAAGAGGGACTTTCCCATTGTGACACTCGGAGGGCCTGCTGTCTGAAATTAAGTGTTCTCACTTTGCCCATTGTTACCTATAGGATAGTCTCTGGGGCCAGAGGGTTAGAGAGAAACTGTATCAGTTTTCTTTGACACAGGATATTAGAAGCATCAGAGACCAGCAACTCTAAGATGCTTCCTTTGGAGGGGAATTATGCCAGATGCTTCATCCCTCACCATGCCCTCTCTTGGTGTTCCTCTTGACAGTGACCTCAAGAGTAATAGCCACAGCAGGGCCAAAATGTGCCATTTACTCTTGAGACAAACAAATGATCTGGCTAGCACCTTGCCCTATAGGGGCTTTATATCTGGAGGAAGTGCATGGACACTTTGATCCTTTAGCTGATCCTTGTCTCAAAGCTAAGGTAATTAATTAATTTAGTGACATTGGTACCTCCAACTTTATTAGAAAGCCAAATGAAAGCATTTGTAATAACTCACTATTAGTATTAAGAAAAAAGATGATAGGATGACACTGAGATTTAATTTTCAATATAATAAAAATAAGAGGATAATTAATTATTGTGGCTAAGTGATCAGTGCAAAGTGTCTGACAATTCAACTCCAAAAACTCTTTTGGGAAACTGTATTACCTGCTTTTTCTCTCTTCATTGATAGCTAATTGATTTTGTATGGCTTAGCCCTGAAGCAATGATCAAAAATAAATTTTAACACCTTTGTTCATATGAAGTATGTATGGAGGGAATTTTCAAAGAGCGCTTGTTTTTCTCCTGGATTGTTAAGATTCTGTCCATCTTTGTTTTATATGTTGACACCAATTAATAACAGGTATTAATCGATAACAACTTAATTAAAAAGATATATGTGTTTTCTAGATTAGAATTAATCTAGAAGGAGGAAGATTACATTTTACTTTTTTGTATGTTTTACTTTACTATGTAAAGAATTCTTACTCTCAAAACACTTAAGCATAGATTGAATTTGCGATTCAAACCTATCATTGAAAATGAAATATTAATAGAAACTCCAGTATAAAGTGTTAAAGGCACCAAGGTTTAATCTATCACGTAGAAATCCAGAGAGATACAGAATAGCCCAGGGCAGCTCCACATCATGAGATAACAAGTTTGTTCTGTTTTTGTTTCATCATCTCAGAAGTTGACATTCATCCTCACCTTGTGGTCCAAAAAGGCTGCTGAATATCTAGTCATATTGTTCAAACATATTTCATTCTAAAATGGGTAAGTTAGATGGAAGGGGAAAAGATGTAACCTCCTTTTGCTGTAAGAAATGTTTTGGGAAGTCATCTTTCATACAGTTTCCCAGAACTTAGTCACATGGACCATATGGCTTTTAGCTGGACATACTGCCTAAAAGAAACTAGACAAGTGGGATTATTGGAGATACAGTCAAGCCTTTATTGGAGATACAGTCATTAAAATGGTGGACCTGGAATAATAGAAAAATTTTAAACCACAGATGTTTTAAGAGCTTGGTATGTGCCGATCATTAATCTAAGTATTATCTATACTTTTCCTTCCATTTAATGTTTAAAATAATCATACCTAAATGAGGAAAATGAGGCCCACAGAGGTTAAGTAACATGTTCAAGGTCATATGACCATGGCAATATCAGCTTCCAACCCATATTATCCTATTGTATTGTTTTTCTAGAATAATGATAGATCGGTACAGCAGAATAGATATGCCATGAATGGGTCTGTCTGTATGTATATACACAATCATTTAATTTTAAGGTAAAATTGTAATATAGCCATGATGAAAGACAGGAGGTTCCTCAAAACATTAAAAGTAGAACTAGCATTTCTGGACATACATTCAAAGGAAATGAAATCAGTATGTCAAAGATATCTCTGTATTCTCATGTTCATTGCAGCATCGCTCGTTATAGCCAAGACATGGAATCAACTTAAATATCCATTGATGGATAAATGGATAAAGAAAATGTAAAATGTTGTATATAAATATATGTACTATTCAGCCTTGAAAAAGAAGGAAACTCTGTTATTTGTGACAATGTGAATGAACCTTGAGAACATTAATTAAAATAAAACAGGCAAAGAAAAACAAATGCTTCATGATCTCACTTGTATGTGGAATCTAAATCTCTAAATCGATTGAACTCGTAGATGCGGAGAGTAGGAGGGGGATTATTAGGGCCTGGCAGATGGAGGTTCATGGGGAGATATCGGCCTAAGGGTCCAAATTGCAGTTATGCAGGATCAGTAATTTCTAGAGCTCTAATGTACAGTATCGTGATGATGGTTAACAATAATTTATTGTACAGTTAAAAATTGCTTAGCGTAGATCTTAAAGAGTCTTACCATAAATAAAAGTATGTGAGATGATAGATATGTTCATTCGCATATTTAATCATTACACAATGTGTGTATATATATCAAAACAATGTATTATACGCTGCAAATACATACAATTTTTATTTGTTAATTATACCTCAATAAATTTGGCAAAGAGAGATACAATTACTATCTATTTAGTAGGGAAAAACTATAGAAAAATGATCCTAGGATATTGATTTACTCTTTAGGAAACAGCCAAATTATTTCCTAACTCACAGCACACAGTAAGATGAATTTTCTAGGAATATTTAAATACTATAAAATACTTGAATATAATATAGGAGTATATCTGATGTAATAATGACTCAACAAAGGATTTCTGACTATATGTATAAAGAATAAGGTAAAAGTAAAAAAGAGGACTTGACTTTAAGCTACTGTCTAAAAAATATTAGAAGGAAATGCAAAAAAAAGGTAAGCAGGGCAGCGCCTGTGGCTCAAAGGAGTAGGTCGCCGGCCCCATATGCCGGAGGTGGCAGGCTCATACCTAGCCCTGGCCAAAAACTGCAAAAAAAGAGAAAGTATTAAAGAAACAGAATACTGAGAACAAATATTTGATGTGATGCATAAGAATTTCAATCAAATCTGAACACAGTAAAAATTGGCAAAAATTATGAAATAGATAGGAAACATAAATGCAATCAACAGTAAACGTAGGAAACATTAAACATGGAAAAAAAGTCCTGCTATTCTCCACCTGTCAAAAATTAACAAAATAGGCGGTGAGGTCCACAGTCTGCGCTCTCCGGCTTGCAGCTCTTCCTTAGAGGTGGCAACGCCCTCTCCGCCACCCGAGTCCTGGTCCCGGTCCTGTTGCTCAGAGGAGGTGTCCTGGATTTCCTGGTTCTGTGGGCTCCGTGGCTTTGAATTCTTCTGTGAAGTGGATGAAGACTACATCCAGGACAAATTTAATCTTACTGGACTCAATGAGCAGGTGCCTCGCTATCGACAAGCTCTAGACATGATCTTGGACCTGGAGCCTGGTGAAGAGCTTGAAGACAACCCCAACCAGAGTGACTTGCTTGAGCAGGCAGCTGAGACGCTTTATGGATTGATCCACGCCGGCTATATCCTCACCAACCATGGCATCGCCCAGATGTTGGAACAGTACCAGCAGGGAGACTTTGGCTACTGTCCCCCGGTGTACTGTGAGAAGGCCAATGCTTCCCATCGGCCTTTCGGACATCCCTGGAGAGGCCACGGTGAAGCTTTACTGCCCCAAGTGCATGGACGTGTGCACACCCAAGTCGAGGAGGCACCATCACACGCACGGCACCTACTTTGGCACTGGTTTCCCTCACATGCTTTTCACGGTGCATCCCGAGCACCGACCCAAGCCACCTGCCAACCAGTTTGTGCCCAGGCTGTACGGTTTCAAGATTCATCCAATCGCCTACCAGCTGCCGCTCCAAGCCGCCAGCAACTCAAGAGCCCAGTCAAGACGGTTCGCTGATTCCCCACCCTACCTGTCCCTCAGTCTTTGACGCCTTCTTTCCTTTGCTGCCACCCTTTCAGGAACCCTCTATGGTTTTTAGTTTAAGTTAAAGGAGACATTATTGTGGTGGGAATATGAAATAAAGTGAAAGAAAAGGCAAAAAAAAAATTAACAAAATAGGGCTGGGCGCAACAGTTCATGCCTGTAATCCCAGCACTCAGGGAGGCTAAGGTGGGTGGATTGCCTGAGATCAGGAGTTTGAGACCAGCCTGAGCTAGAGCTATATCCTGTCTCTAAAAATAGTCAGGCCTTCTGGTGGGTTCCTGTAGTCCCATGTGCCTGGGAGGCTTAGGCAACAGGATCAATCAACCCAGGAGTTGGAGGTTACTGTGAGCTATGATGCCTTTACACTCTACTTTGGGTGACAAAGTGAGACTCTGTCTCAAAAAAACTTAATCTTGGTTAGACTGCAGAATTCTGACATATTGATAGGACTAACTTCAGAAAAGCAATTAGGTGATATGCTTCAAAATTTATGTGCTATGCTTGAAAATCCATGCTTTTAACACAAACTTTGACTGCTTAATCCCTCTTTATGAGTCAAATACTTATTGCCAATTGTATTTACCATAATATTGCCCATTAGGCAGCAACATAATAGAATATTTGTATTTTATAGTGACAGTATAAACACTATAATGTGGGAAAAACTATAGTTTACAGAGCCAGAAATCGGGCTCCACAATTAACTAGCTATGAAACCATGAGAGCTATCTAACCTCTCTTTGTTTTTGTTTTCCTAGATGTAAAATTGGCACATTGACCATGATAATGATACCTATCTCATGGAATTGTTATGAGGGTAAAATGTTAACACATGCAATAGTACTTAATAATAATTGGTACAAAGAAAAAGTTATTAATTATTTGAATTACTGTAATTATCATTATTATGTTACAATTAATATTATGGTACATAGGATAGGCTTTTATTAAGTACAAGAACAATTGTGCTCTTAAAATTAAATGGTAAAATATCTCTTAATTAAAATATGGAGAAATAAGTGTGTAAACTATATAAATACTATTTTTCAACTTTACTAAATAAGTTACATTTCGAGAATAAAGATTGGAAGGAAATTTATGAAAGTATGAATAGTTTCTATTTCTGGTATCAGTGAGATTATGAGTGATATAATTCATCGTATCAACAAATGGGCAAAACCCACAGAGCTCTGTTAATAGATGCAAAATATGCACTCAGTAAAATTCAACATCCATTAATGATAACTCTCAGAAAACTAGTAACAAAAGAGAAATTCATTAACTTTATGTATGGCATCTATTGAAAACTTACAATTACCACCATTCTTTAAGGGCAAAAGGCTAAGTCTCCCCCTATCCCGAGAAAGGAAAATAAGGCAATAATATCTGCTCTCATGTCTTCTATTAAACATTATACTGGAAGTCCTAGTCAGTGCAGTAATGTAAGAAAATTTTATAAAAGACACACAGATTAGAAATGAAGAAATGAAACTGTCTTGATTTTTTTAGATAAAACAATAGTAGCCTTTGTGAAAAATTTCAAATAACCTATAATAAAAATATTACTAGGTCTACTGAGTTTAGCTGAGTATAGAACACATGTATGAAGTCAATAGGCAGAAAAAAAGTCTATTGTATATCTATGTGCTTTCTATAAATAATTACAAATTGTATTTGGCAATTATTTTGCAAATAATAATAATCCATTTTTCCTATCTCATTTCTTTTATTGTTTGGGATTCATTGAGGGTACAAAGAATTAGTTTACACTGATTGCATTTGTTAAAGACCCTCTTATACTGTGTCCTGCCCCCAAGAGGTGTGCCATACACCATGACCCCCAACCCCCTCCCTACTCTCCTGTCCCCGCTACCTCATTCCCCTTCCCCACCCCTTCCCTTGTATTTCCTCATCTACTGCCTACATATTAGAATTGAGGACATTGGATTCTTGCCTCACCATTCCTGCCTCTCCATGCTTTACTAAGGACATTTTCTACCTCCATCTAGCCTAATGCAAAAGATGTAAAGTCTCCATCATTTTTATGGCTGAATAGTATTCCATGGTATACATCTACCACAGCTTATTAAAATTACACGTATATATTTTTTAAAGTACTATTTAAAATAACTCTTCTCAAAAAGAATTACATCAAGATAAATCTAATAAAGTACGCACATATTTTGTGTTAAAAACCACAAAATATGGATACAAATTAAATAACACTTATGCACATAAATGCTGAGATACTCTGGACTCATAAATTGTAAAGTTGAATATTCCTAGGTAGGTTAGTTCCATCCCAATTTGATCTGTGGAATCAACACAATACCAATCAAAATAATAGCAGCAATCAACAAAGGTTCATGAGGAAATGCTTTGAGAAGATGAAAATATTTTATATCTTGATTCTGGTAGTAATTACAGGACTCCATACACTGTCAAATCTCAATAACTATACATCTAAAAAAAGTTAGTTTTACTGTATGCCAATTATCCCTCAATAAGAGTGTCTTAAAACAACGCTCAGAACTCATGACTCTAAAAGAATTCATATTGGCATGGGACCTCGATAGCATAGTAGCACTTATTATTTGATGTTGTTTCAACGCCCCTTACCTCTCACTGCTAAAAGGATTTGGGGTAGTGGACTGTTACTTGGACTTCAGTCTCCATCACTGTGAAGTCAAGGACTAGCCTACTTTTATTTAGGGACTAACAATGCTGAGCAAATGTGGCTTAGGTTGAATAAAATCGAGGAAAATCCTGTGGAGTCTTATATATATATATATATATTTTTTTTTTTTTTTATTGAGTCATAGCTGTGTACAATAATTCAGTCAAGGAGTACAGTGTGTGGGCTTCACATACAATTGGAGATATTTTCATCAACCTGATTAATATAACATTCATGATATTTTTTCATTTACTATGTG
>CAUYRH010156569.1:0-10941 GCA_963574655.1 Perodicticus potto | reverse complement strand
TTTTTGAGACAGAGCCTCAAGCTGTCACCCTGGGTAGAGTGCTGTGGCATCACAGCTCACAGCAACCTCTAATTCCCAGGCTTAAGCGAGTCTCTTGCCTCCGCCTCCCAAGTAGCTGGGACTACAGGCGCCCGCCACAACGCCCGGCCATTTTTTGATTGCAGCCGTCATTATTGTTTGGTGGGCCCAGGCTGGATTCGAACCCGCCAGCTCAGGTGTACGTGGCTGGCGCCTTAGCCCGTTGAGCCACAGGCACCAAGCCTTAAAAGAAAGTTAACCTGAAGTTTTCTTTTCAGACCAAAAAAATGTTAAGCCTGTAATCAAGTTTTTCCATGGGTTCCAATAATACGTGTGTGTTCCCATATGTTTCTTATACTTTCCTTTCATATTTTTGTCTCTCTATTCTTTAATCTGGCTATTTTCTTCTGACCTATCTTCCAGTTCATTAATCCTCTTTCGACAAAATCTAATCTGCTATTAAACCATAAATAGTTCTAATTACATTACTGTATTTTTCAGTTCTAAAATTTCCTTTATTTTTTAAATATAGTCCAGTCTTCTGCTAAAATCTTTCCTCTTCAACATATCAATTAGTTATTTTAAAGTCCATGTCTAATATCTTTATTACCACTGATAAGTCATTTGTGGGTATTCTGGTCCTGTCCCCTGGAATGCTGAACATTGTGAATGAAAAACCTGTAATTTTATTTTCCTCTAGGGAAAAAAGGGAGGAGGCAGATGATCTTAATCCATCTGGGATTAAGCTGATTCTAAGCAGGATTTCAGTCTTCAGAGGATTGCAGCCCCAAACCAAACAGTTTACAAGGCACTCTGTTAAATAAATAGAGTGGACTCTAACTTTTGTCTCCCCAAGACTTGGCTCGGCGCCTGTTGCTCAACGGGCTAAGGTGCCAGCCACGTACACCTGAGCTGGTGGGTTCGAATCCAGCCTGGACCTGCCGAACAACAATGATGGCTGCAACCAAAAAATGGCTGGGCGTTGTGGTGGGTGCCTGTAGTCCCAGCTACTTGGGAGGCGGAGGCAGGAGACTTGCTTGAGCCCAGGAGTTGGAGGTTGCTGTGAGCTGTGATGCCACAGCACTCTGTCCAGGGTGACAGCTTGAGGCTCTGTCTCAAAAAAAAAGTCTCAAGCTATGCTTAGTACTCCTGCCTTTTAGCCACTTGACACAGCTGGGATGTTTGTGCTCTGCAAATCTCAGACTGAAATTTGATACCCAATGTTGGAAGTGAGGCCAGTTGGAAGTGTTCAGTTCATGGGGACCATCTCACAGGATTAGATAAATGCCTTTCCTGGAGGGGAAGTGAGTGAGTTCTCACTCTATTAGGATTCATGAGAGCTGGTGGTTAAAAAGAGCCTGGCCCTGCGGCGCCTCTGTCTCAAAGGAGTAGGGGGCCAGCCCCACAGACCAGAGGTGACGGGTTCAAACCTAGCCTCGGCCAAAAATAAAAAAAGAGCCTGGCACCTCCCACCCTCCCTCTTCTGCTATCTTGTGTGATCTCTGCACACACCAACACGCTTTTGCTTTCTGCCCTGAGTGGAAGCCTCCTGAAGCCCTCATCAGAAGCAGATGCGGTGTCCTGCTCTTGTACCTTTATTCTTTATAAATTACCCCGTTTTGGATAGGCCTCTTGAGCAACACAAGGGGACTAAAATACAACTACTGTCTGCCTGCCTTCTTACATTTACTATTCCCATGAATTAGTAAATGACTCAAAGAGAAAAGCAAATCAGAATCTCAGGCTCATTCCAATGCATTTTCCTTCTCACTGGGATATTGACCATGGCCTTCAACTAGATTTGGCTGCCTTCAAACAGATTTTTAAATTTTCTCCATTTTTTCTAATTGGCTTGAATAGAAGGCTAATTTGACACAAGTTAGAAGTCTTAGCCAAGATGAAAGTCAACAGCCCTAGAAAAAAATGTATACAATACAAGAATCTTAAAGTTAAAATGACTTTATACATTATCTATCCCAACTTTCCATTTAAACTGCAGATTCTGTAATAATAATCTTGATAGATACCTACTCAGTATCTATTAATAACAGAAATCTCAACTGATTTGTGGTACTAACTGTACTACTTCTAGGCAAATTCTCTTAATAGAAAAAT
The DNA here is from genome assembly GCA_963574655.1 of Perodicticus potto. Lineage (NCBI taxonomy): Eukaryota > Metazoa > Chordata > Mammalia > Primates > Lorisidae > Perodicticus > Perodicticus potto. The sequence goes on along the minus strand of CAUYRH010156569.1, from coordinate 8,808 downwards.
CCCCCATATTCTAGAATATAATTTGTCTCCTTAGTACATCCACCCTCTAGACAACAGCTCTGTTCTTTTTTTTTTTCATTAAGTCATATACACAGAGATCATGAATACATTTGTGCATATGTGGGGTACAATGTGTTGATTTTTTTTTTATACGATCTGATGTGGTTACATCAAACCAATCAACATAGCTCTCGCCTCATTTACTTGATTATTGTGTTAAGACATTTATGTTCTACACTTGACAGATTTGACTTGTTCTGGTCTTCAAAGCATCACTGATTATGATGGCTCCTTTTCCAGATGATGGTAATTTAGTTCTTAAGAACAGCTATCACACCTAAAATATGGGGTTTCTTCTTTCCTTTTCTTTTTTTTTTTTTTTTTGAGACAGAGTCTCACTCTGTTGTCCTAGGCATTACACCCAGGGCTGTGGTGTAATGGCTCACAGCAACCTCAAACTCCTGAGCTCCAATGATCCTCTTGCCTCGGTCTCCCCAGTACCTGGGACTACAGGAACCCACCACAATGCCTGGCTAGTTTTTTTTCTATTTTCACTAGAGACAGAGTCTTGTGCTTGCTCAGATTGTTCAAGTTCTTGAACTCCTAAGCTCAAGCAATCCACCTGCTGTGGCCTCCCAGAGAGCCAGGATTACAGGAGTAAGCCTCCACAAAATAATGTTTTTTTCTAGTGTGAAAAACATCACATTTCCTTCACATGGCATACGTTTTTGCCCTCCTCCCCCATTATGAATAAAATATGATTGGCTAAGTTTTTTTCCTCCCCAAACTGTGATGCCAAGAACTGAAACCAATATAAAAAATGTGGCTTAATCCAAAGTACAGCAGAACTATACTTCCTCTACAACTACCAACTGATTTAGCCCCTACACACCTACTTTCCATCCAGCAACAGTTTTTACACTTAAGCATTCATAATATATATTTCCTAAGCTTATGGTCAGCTAAAGCTCCAACATCTTAGGAACAATCAATTTTTCTATTCTTTTATGCACCTGTTTTTTTTTTTTTTTTTGGAGGGGGGGCTAAATGCTACATTTGTCCCTTGACTCTACTGTTATTTCACCTACCCATCCAAACAGCTGATATAATTTTAAATCTGATTCTGTGATTTGTCTATTAATTATGTCATCTAGATCTGTGCCATCCCAAATAGAAACTCTTACTATATTTAGATTGGAATCTACATCAAAATCACTTATAAAAATTTAAATATGGATAATGGCAGAGCGTTCTCTTTATCATGATACCTAATTTATTTGGAAACAGAATTTCAGCAGCAGGTTCGGCATCTGTAGCTCAGTGGTTAGGGTGTCGGCCACATACATCGAGGCTGGGGGGTTCAAATCCAGCCTGGGCCTACTAAACAACAATGACAACTGCAACCAAAAACTAGCTGGGCGTTGTGGTAGGTGCCTGTGGTCCCAGCTACTTGGGAGACTGAGGCAAGAGAATCACTTAAGCCCAAGAGTTTGAGGTTGCTGTAAGCCGTACACCACTGCACTCTACCAAAGATGCCAAAAAGAGAGAGAGAAAGAAATTGAGCAGCAATAAATCATCAAGAACATAAGAACACATTTATTCTTCTTATCCATAGACTTATAAGACATGAAATCAAATATCTTGATGAAATCAATTTAGAGTATATAGTTTAAATGTTACTTGACCTGTGAATTAGTAAAGCATTAAATTATGTTACTAGGAGGTCTGGTATAAATCTAAGTAAAAGATGGACACCGTATTTAACTTAAATTTCAAATGTGAAATAAAAATTGCTTATTATAACAAAAATTTCCCACTTTGTTTTAAATTAGTAAATAAATCATCTGTTGTAGTATCTATTGCCACATTACTAACACTGCTTTAAGTAAAATATTTTACTTAAAATCTAATATGACTAAACACAACAAATGCTTAATAGGTAGAGGTTACATTACTCCACTAATTAAAGCTAGCCGAACTGAAATCAATTATAAAATACCATACAGCACATTACAAAAAGAAAGTGAAAAGAGTTTAATGATTATGGTATTACCCAAGTAAATTACTCAGAAAAAAATCAAATTTTGTGGTATGTTTAAAAATTTTAGTTCTATTATTTTCAAAGAAAGCCAGATTTAGTTGCCTTATAATTTAGAACCTGAGATGTTGAATGAAAACGTTGGTCATCATGTTTTTAATAGTTCAAAAGAGCATAAAATATGAAGATATGTATGATAAAAAAAGGGATCTCCTAAAACAAAGAATTTTAATAAATTAATACATTAACATTCAGAGTAAGAGCTATATAGTGAGATTTGGATGAATTATCTTAAATCATATAAAAGGATATTTTTAAAAATCTAAGGGCAAATAAAAAAGAATTATTGAAACTTTAAAAACAAAGGCATCGTATCTCAATAAAGCAATTATTTAAAAAAACAAACAAACAAAGGCACCACCCAAAGAAATACACAAAATATATCAGAGGCAAACACTTTCAAACACAAGACACCACGGTAAGCAAGAATACTGTTCCCTTGAAGGGTGAAGAAGGCTTCTATTATTAGCAGAGATAAGAGCTGCCTGAAATTCCTTCCTTAACAACACCATACTAAAAATAAAATGTTTCACATTTCAAAATAAACACATCGCTCTGCTTGTGCATTTCAATCACCTAAATAACAGATTAAAATATAAACCTAGCTCGAGGTTTGTATTTCCCTACATTTTCACCTAATAAATATACTAGGTAGATTTGCTCTCATTTTCACAATACATTCAGTATTTTAAGGGTCTTATGCCACCCACTTACATTATGCTTTATTTGAGATTAGATCTTCCTGCTAGGTCAAATTAAATTATCTGCATGGCTTGAAGAATCACCTTTCTCCACAAAATACTTTCCCTATCATCAAGGAAACCATGGGAATCTCAGAAGAATAAATGGAGCTGTATTATCATTACAAAGCAATTCCAAATGCTTTCAGGAAAGCTAACAGGGACTACAAGATAAGTGAACATTTTGGCATGTTTTTACAAAAAACAAGATAAAGCAGTGCTGTGTCAGCATAGGAAAGGGAGAAAGTCCACAGAACTGAAGTAATTACCTTAATATGTGCTCAAACTACAAAAACTCTTCTAATTTACATAGACATGTTAAGAGAAAGTTTGGTACAAAGGCATTCTCTGTACTTAAAAAACAAAAAAATTACCCCATTATTTTGGTTCTACTAGGGGTAGACCAAGCCCTTACGATGACCCACACACAAACCACCTTCTGCTGCCTACACTTTCCCCTCCCAGGCTTCTGCCTCCTTCCTCCAAGAGTTTCTATCATGGATACCACAGCATCTGGAATGTATATAGATATATATATATATTACATATTTGCATATCTGCCTTGGGAGAGGGTGAAAAGTGAGCAGTATCTAGAAAATTAGGTTTCAGAATGCATTCACAAAAGAAAGACGACCTGGGAAAAACAAGATGAGAGATAATAAATTATTTCTCCCTCTCATTAAATACATTTCTGCTCTCAGAACAATATCACAAATTATTCTCTCTGTTCAGCTAATTACGGGTTTAAGTACTTAATAGCACTTAAGGACATAAAAGTACGTAAGTACTTTGAGTACCTTTTCACCTACATATTATCTTTTTCATGTACTTCCCACAACAGCGTGAGAGAAAACAAGGTATTATTCCCTTTTTATAGACCAAGTGAATCTGGCTTAAGGCCACACAGCTGGTTTATGAAAGAAATGAGGTTCCATGCCAGACCTCCCAGGTTCCATATACTTCACAGAGTATATATGTGTAACAGAGGTAGGGAACCTTTTCATGTTAGAGGACCACATTAATCTAGCTGTAATCAAATAAGGCTGCATTCCAGAAACTTCAATTAGGTATACTTAAAAATGCACATTATTTTGTAAAAAAATCTAACTTACTAATTACAAAAAATGAAAAAACTATTTGTTAATTTTAAAGTTAACTAAACTTTAAACGACTTCACTGTGTTTGCTTTTTGTTGGAAAGGATTTGGATTTTTGTTTTTTTAGACAGAGCTTCAAGCTGTCACTCTGGGTAGAGTGCTATGACATCACAGCTCACAGCAACCTCCAACTCCTGGGCTCAAGTGAGTCTCCTGCCTCCGCCTCCCAAGTAGCTGGGACTACAGGCGCCTGCCACAATACCTGGCTATTTTTTGGTTGCAGCCGTCATTGTCTGGCAGGCCCAGGCTGGATAAGGAACCCACCAGCTCAGGTGTATGTGGCTGGTGCCTTAGCCGCTTGAGCCACAGGTGCTGAGCCAAGCATTTGGATATTTTATAGCAGCATGGAGGTCCCCAATTTCTATTGACTTTCTAGATGGGTGTTGGTCACTTGTGACCCTAAGTGTATCTTGATTTGGGGTAGGTAGGAGAATGGAGATTCACAGAAACCAGGAGCTGAAAAGCAAGAAAATATTTTTCAGGCATGCAGCTGAAGGCATGGGTACTTGACTGCATTTTTTCGTATTTCAATTGAACCTTTCTGAGCATCAATAACTTTAAAATGTCATCTATGAAGAGCTCAATCAGTTCCATCTGTAGTTCTTCAGGTGCCTTGGTGATATCAAGTAGGTGAGGCTGAAATGCTAATTTGAGTGTAAATGTCAGGACTCTCAAAGTCAGTGAACCTTTCATTGTATTCTATAATAATAGGTTTGTAACAGCTACATATTCTTCAAATGACTTGCCTATATTATTCTGCTCATCTTTGCTAATTGGGTAAAATGTTCATCCAAATTTTCTTTTGAACAAATGTTTCTTAAAAGAAGTAATTTTTTTTTTTTAATGCTTGGATTTTTTGCTACATATCACATATAGACTCGTTTTACCTTGCAAAGAAATATTCAGGTCGTTTTGATTTGACATATCACACAGAAATGCCACATTCCTAGAGAAATTCTTTTCTCAATAATTCACACTGATTCTGTTCTTCATAAAACTTATCTGCTCTTGCAGAGATAAAATTTTGGCTAACACCTGTCCCTGTGATAGCCAACCCACTTTAGTGTAACAAGGCAAATCCACCCTGAATACCTCATCCTCCAACTTTTACATGTTACAAAACTAATGAAGCCATGTTGCATTTGCACAAATATAGTTAATGATTTGTTGCTTAAAATAGTAACTTTAGCACAGAGATTTTGCTGATACAAGATACAATGAAAAGAAATGACAGCATGTGGTTCTGTTAATGTTTTTTTTTTACCTGTACAATGAACCCTTCATGTTTTCTTTTCATGGACAGTGCACCACCTATACATAAACTACCTCAATTTACCAAACTCAGTCCAACTTCATATTTATCTTGAAAATCGAACATTTCTATTTCCCTTGTTGTGTTCATGGCAAAGAAAATCCTCCATCATGGCCCAAATGAAGTGCAAAATCTGCACCATGCCAGTAGTATCAGTTGATTCATCCAAAGCAATTGAATAAAGTGTGTATTATTTTCTTGAAGTATTGCATGAAGTTATTCTATTATGTTTCAGGCTAATTCCTACTTCTGACTCATCACAGTTCTCCTTGAAAGAGGCAGCCGTCTGTACTTTACAGTGTTATTGGGGTCTCAGCACCCTACAACTTCAACAATGCATTCTTTCACAATTTCTGCATCACTGAACGGCTTCTCTCTCTCTCCCCTGGAATACAGAAATTACTTTGCACACTGCTTCAGTGGCATTATTTCCAGGTTTGTTTTTTTGTTTGTTTGTTTGCGACAGTATCTCACTCTGTTGCCCATGCTAGAGTGCCCTGGCATCAGCCTAGCTCACAGAAATCTCAAATTCCCAGGTTCAAGCAAGCCTCCTGTCTCAGCCTTCTGAGTAGTTGGGGTTACAGGCACCCACTACAACACCAATCTAACTTTTAGCAGAGATGGGGGGGGTCTCGTTTTTGCTGTTCTCAAACTCTTTTTTTTTCTTTTTAAGACTGAGCCTCAAGCTGTCACCCTGGGTAGGGTGCCATGGCATCAAAGCAACCTCCAACTCCTGGGCTCAAGCGAGTCTCCTGCCTCTGCCTCCCAAGTAGCTGGGACTACAGGCGCCAGCCACAATGACAGGCTATGTTTTAGTTGCAGCCATCATTGTTGTCTGGCAGGCCCAGGCTGGATTTGAACCCGCCAGCTCAGTTGTATGTGGCTGGCTCCTTAGCCACTTGAGCCACAGGCGCTGAGCCTATTCTCAAACTCCTGAGCTCAAGCAATTATAGGTGTGAGTCACCACACCTGGCCAATTTCCAAGTCTTATTGCTGCATAAAGGAACTGTCTTTGCTTTTGCAATACAATCTTTTGTGTCTCTCCCACTAATTTAAAATATTTGTCATCTTTAGAGTGTTATAATGCCGATGAGCATTGAATTTCTTTAATGTTGTTATTGTAGTATCACAAAGCAAGCATATTACCTTATCTTTAGCAAAAAGAAGATAATACTACAATTCCCAATCCACCACTTAAAAACTGTTTTCTTCCATCAGCTTTCTCTTGGGTCTTCTTTGACATGACTGGTCTTCTTTTAACAGAACTAAAAAAATGCTATTAAGCTGTGCAACTATTTACAAATTCCACTTCAAAGTGAAACACAGCTGTCAAAAGCTGATGACAGGCTGATGCACTCAATCCCCATTATCTCTATTCTATTTTTTTTTTTTCTAAGAGACAAGAGTCCTACTCTGTCACCTTAGGTAGAGTGCCATGGCATCATCATAGCTCACAGCAACCTCAAATTCTTGGGTCAAGAGATCCTCTGGCCTCAGCCTCCCAAGTAGCTGGGACTACAGCAAGTGGTTCTCAACCCTTTAATGCACGAAGGGTATTACCCTTTAATACATGGTTCTCAACCTGTCGCGACCCACGGTTTGAGAACCGCTGGACCACAGGAACCCACCATGATACTCAGTTAGCTGTTTTTTTGTTTTGTTTTGTTTTTTCTATTTTTAGTAGAGACAGGGTCTCACTCTTGCTCAGGCTAGTCTCCAACTCCTGAGCTCAAGAGATCCACCTACCTTCAGCCTCTTCGAGTGCCAGGATTACAGATGTGAGCCGCCATGTCCGGCCCAGCCCCATCATCTCTTGCCAACCAGCCTCACGTGGTCGTGTCAGGCAGGCTAGGGAAGTTCAAACTGTATCACGAGCATAGCATCTATCAATTTAGCCCTCATCGCTTACTAATGTCCTGCTTATGCTGGTCCATCTGGGAGAATTATTTCATTAAAATGTTTTTTTTTAAATACATTCGTTTTAAATACATTCATTTTAAAAATTAAATAAAAATATAAAAGACAAACAGAATGTGTTAATAAAAATAAAAGGGATGACAAATAAATTTTGGATTCTGTCAAAAGGCAGAACTTAAGGACCGAGAAGGTCACATGTGGACTTAAGGCCATGGGCTCCCACCCCGCTATGTAAAATACCCCATGTTGCCTTTGTAGACTTACTATGGCCCTAACTACCGTCTATAACACTGTTTCCTCCTGGAAAACACCTTTGAAAGTCAATCAACTGATTACACAAAAATGAACATGAATCCATTCAGAAATTAAGGACACAGTTACCTATGTCAAAATCATATGAATCAGTAAAAAAAAAAACTATAAATAGCAAATCATTCATTTACTTGAGAGATAGAACTCAACTGACTTTTTTTTTTTGTTTTTTTTTGCAATTTTGGCCAGGGCCAGGCTTGAACCCGCCACCCCCAGTATATGGGGCCAGCACCCTACTCCTTAAGCCACAGGTGCTGCCCAACTCAACTGATTTTAATTCAATCATTAATTTAGTTGTTTGAGAAGACATATAGTTTCATTATTTGGAACTTTAACACATTTAGAATTTGCATAATTGCATATTTTAATTTCAAAAATAAAAGCAATTTAGCTAGTACCTTGTATGAACATTCACTTTTATTTCACTGTTACTTCATTTCCTTCCTAATTTATTCCTTTTCCATATTTGTGAAAAAATGAATTACATGACTTACTCAAAAAAGGATACTGTATTTTAACATAAACATTAATAATTATGTATCATACGCCACAAATTAAGAACTTTCTTCAACCCAGGCAACCACAAAATCAGGACACTGATCCTCACAAATACTCTTGAAGGATGTTTTACAAATGAGGAAAAAGAAGCTCAGACAAGTTTGATGGTTTCCCCAAAGGGCACTCTGGCAGTGAAAGTTAAAATCCAGAGCTAAAGCCTCCCTAAACCAAGGTTTTTTCTAAAACATCCAATCATTTTTACAAATTCTCTATAGTCTGGCTACTAAACATTACTGATAATTTTTAATAATAGTTGCTTCTAAATAAGAAAAAGAACTGAAATAACTAGTCATCTCTAAGAAATCTGAGTTAAAACTGTCAGAATTCAGCATAGTTATAATGTAAGACATGAAATCAGTTGACATACACAAGTCAACACTGGAAATATGAAAATATAAATTGTAATCAATTATATATGGAGGTTTTTTTTTTAATTGAATCATAACTGTGTACATTAGTTCAATCATGGAGCACAGTGTGTGGGCTTCATATACAATCTAAGATAATTTCAGCCGTCTATTCAACATAACATTCGTGAGATTTTCTCATTTACTGTGTGAGAACATTTGTGTTCTGCATTTAGTAGTTTTCTCCTGACCCTTCAAAGATGGACGTCAAGTGTGATCTCACCCTTTCTCCTCTCTTCCCCCACTCCGTCCCTCCCCTTCCCTCCCTCTCCCCTTTCCCCGTCTTCTTGTGCAATAACTGGGTTGTA
>CAUYRH010156566.1:0-10234 GCA_963574655.1 Perodicticus potto | reverse complement strand
CTGTACTGTTATAATTTTTTTTACATATACATGTGTTTATTAGGTTTCCACTTTTTGCCTTCACAGAATTAAAAAGGCTTAATATTTAATAACAATAACAGTGTTTAAGATAAGGACTACAAACAAAAACCTCGAAAAGAATGAAAAAAGATAAATACATTCAGAAAAGAAATCAGATGATTACTGCATTGAAGTATTAAGCAATATTAATAATAATAATGCAAAGAAAGTAACATTTACATTGTCAAATAAGAGTATGTCTATTATAGAATGCTTTAACTCTGAGGCTCAGTATGGAGTCATCAGAGTTAACTTGGAGTCATGGAGTTAACTTATTTTTTTTCCAAAGTCTCAAAAAATAGACAACTAATATTTATAAATAAAAGTAAAAGATAATTTCAAAAAACAGATCATGCCAAATCTTATAGACAGTAGAAAAAGAAGAAATAATTCAAAATCATTCTACTTAATCAGGATACACCTGATATTAAAATTAGAGAAAATATATTGTTATAAAGGGAAATTACAAACATATTTCACTTATAAATGAGGATGGAATATCCTAAACAACATATTAACAAGTTGAATTAAAACTTAATGTTTAAGTAATGTGCTTTGGTCAGAATTGAATCCAGTTTATGTAAGAATTAGTCACTATTTTCTATTCTTTTTTTGTTTTCTTTCGTTTTCTTTCCCTCACAAGAACATAATTTTAAAGGTTAAAAATAATTGTTATTATGAATGCCATGGGGTTATAGTTTAGATTTGGAATGTTAAGGTCTTTCTGGTGGTAGAAGTGCAAAGTAGCAGCTGATTGAGTTCTGATTCATAATCCTCTTGTAGGTGATTTTTGCAGAGCTTTTTCAACTTCCAGCACCCCCTCACATTGATGTGATGTATACTACACTTCTCATTGAACTGTGCAAACTTCAACCCGGCTCTCTACCCCAAGTTGTATCCTTTCTGTTTGTATTTAAACTAATTCTCAACTCTCATTGGCCTAACTTTGAAAGATTGTGGGTTTCAATTTTATAAGTTACAATAATAGCTTTGAAATGTATGTGTGTATATATCACACATATGTACTTGTATGTCTATAAATATGTATGTATCTAAAAATAAGTAGATATATACTTCACTATTTGGGTCAAGAAGTTCAAGGAAATACTATTAATACAAAAGAAGAAAGGTTGGTATTTTTAATTTTCAAGGGAAGAAAAAAATTTTTTTCCTTAAATCCCTTGAATTTTTTTAGAAAAAACTTATAATTCTCATAAACTAACATACAATCTTCCTATTTTAGATCCCTAGGAGGTTAGATGTTCATTTGACTGGAGGATAAGGACAAATAATCCCTTGCAAGCCAATGTTCTGTCACTAATGTAAAAATAAATGGTTCTCTGTTCCCAGATTGAAAATTGTACTAATAACTTAATGAGCTAAATTTTCTCAACTTCAGTTTTATTCCAATAAGTTTTAAGCTGACACATAACACCCTCCATGTTATGAATAGAATATATTTCCATACCATAAAGTCTCCTTTTGTCCCCTTCCCCAGTAGGATTGCTCTATTCCCACCCCTGTACTGTTCTTTTGCTTTTTAAAATCCATGTTACCTCAAATATGAAAAGAATGTATAATCTGCCATTTTGGGGTTCACAGTTATCTGTTAAGTTCACTAGATCAGGTTCAGGTTCATTAATTGTTTTTAAATTTTTCACTCTCTTTAATTTTTTTTTTTTTTTTATTGTTGGGGATTCATTGTCTTTAATGTTTTATTCCTGCTGCTTCTCAAATTAATTTCTGACCTTTAAGGTAATAGATCAGAAAACTCTTAAATTTTGTTTTTTTTTTTTTTTTTTTTTTTTTTTTTTTGTTTGTTTGTAGAGACAGAGTCTCACTTTATCGCCCTTGGTAGAGTGCCGTGGGGTCACACAGCTCACAGCAACCTCCAACTCCTGGGCTTAGGCGATTCTCTTGCCTATCCTCCCAAGTAGCTGGAGCCCACCACAACGCCCGGCTATTTTTCTGTTTTTTGCAGTTCAGCCGAGGCCTGGTTTGAACCCGCCACCTTCAGTACATGGGGCTGGCACCCTACTCAATGAGCCACAGGTGCCGCCCATTAAATTTTGTTTTTTCAAATGACATTTAATTTGATCTTAATATTTGGAGCTGAAAGGATAAAATTGCTTTATACAATAATGTTTATTTAAATGTATTCACATAATCAGCCACTTTTAGAGATCTAAAAGATGGGATCTCACTATATTGCTCAGGCTGGTCTTGAACTCTGGCCTCAAGCAGTCCTCCCAGCCACCTCAGCTTCCCAAAGTGCTGGGATTACAGCTGTGAGCCACCATACCAGTGGCTCAGTTTGGTATTTTTAACAAGTCAGATACACAGCTATACACAGCTGTACAATCCAGCCAGTCCCACTCCTAGGCATTTACCCAAGGAAAGCAAAAGCATACATTTCCACAAGACTTGGGCTTTCATTGATACTGTATTTGTAATATCCCCAAACTGGAAGTAATCCACATGTTCATTAACACATGAGTGAGTAAGAATATTTTGTTATATTTTATAATGGAATACTACTCAGCAATAAAAAGGAGCAAGTTTTTGATGCAGGCAATGACATGAATAAATTGAAAAATAATTATGCTGAGTGAAAGATGCCAAACAAATAAAAATTCATACTATATGATTCGATTTACATAAAGTTTTAGAAAAATGCAAAATTATCTAGTGACAGAAGACCAGTGGCTACTTGGGGAGGGGAGACAGACAGAGGAGGGGAATGGATTGCAAAGTCGTATGGGGAAATTTTAGAGGTGATATAAATATTCATTATCTTGACTTCGTGTGTGTGCAGGTTAAACTTACTCTGTATTGCTGAACTTAAAAGCTATTAAAAAAGCTCAAAAGATAGATCAGTTATGTAAAAATATGCTCAACGTGCTCAACATTGGTAGTCATTAGAAAGACTTATCAGAAATGTTTTAATTTTTTTTTTGTTAGAATTTATTTTGGAAAAAAAAAAAGAATTTATTTTGGAGGAGGGTGGAGAATAGTTTTCCTTATCCTCAAATTCTCAGCTTGCACAAGCAACTGAAATGTTATACATGCGTTTGGACACAATGAATACTACATGTGTAGACAGGTACAGTAACTATCTTATTTCTATACTGTCAGTAGCTTGTACTTCTTATTCTTTAAAGGAATTTAATCAAGATATTTGCCCTTTTAAGAATTTCCATGTTAAGTTTTCTTTCTTGCCTCTCCATTTTCTTGTTATAATGTAACGTTACATTTTTGATGCCCATGCTGCAGTTAATTTTATTCACTGTATTTGGTACTTTGGTACCATTTTGCTCTTTTCCTCCGTGATTGCATATATATTCTTTAAAAATATGTTTTATGTTAATAACCTTTGTCTAAGGAGATTCAATCTAGTCCATATATTATATATAAATAGTATATATTTTTTGTTTATAGGTAATATCTGCTTCTAAACTTTAGCTTCTACATAGAAGTCTTTTCAAACTTACAGCATCAAGACTCTCAGATTATATAACAGATCATATTTATAGGGTTTTTATAGCTGTACTAATTACATGCCCCCTATTTTCTTTTGGTGGAGGTCTGTGTGGTCACCTATATTAGCTGGTATTCTTTCTGAATCTGTCAGTTTTCCAAATCAAAGAAGGACAGGTATTGAACACTTTCTCCAATTTCTATGTCTGTTGTTCAAATTCCACATCTGAAAATTATCATTAAGGGCTATCTCGTGTCATTGCCCTTTTTACCGTAAGTAATTTTAGTGATTGAAGTTATAGATACTTGAGGGACACGTTTTAAGAGAATCAGAGATCAGTATTTTTAGGGAAATGGGGTGTCAGTGGTATGTTTAGTTTGTATTAGAAAGGGCATGCTGTGATAAGAAACTATACTTCTTTCGCTCTCCCATTTATAATTTTTTTTTTTTTTTTGGCTTCAGTTTCCTTATCTACCGGTAATATATTATCTCAGAAGTTGTGAGAATTAACTTACAATATAGATTAGGGGTATCCAACCTGCAGGAGTTCTGTGAGGACATTTTTTGCTTAACTGTGATGTCAGACATTACCAAAAGTATGCATGGACGTTTGTTTTTCATTAGTGTTTGTGTATTTATTCTGTGGCTAGAGACAGCTCTCCTTCTAGTGTGTGGCAGAGAAAAAAAGGTTGGACCCCCGATGCAGACTTATATAAGGTGCCCGTACAAAACTGGTTCATATCTTATTCACCTGAAAAAGGTTAAGGTAAAAAAGATGAAAGATAGCACTGTTAGAAGTGAGATAGAAAACTATTAAAAAAAAATGAGCTACAAGATTTGCAGAGAAAAGAATTAGTGGCAGGAGAGCATACAGCTACAGATAGAAGGATGCACTTTTCTCTGTAAATAGGCTTTATCTGTTTTGGAGGACTATTTAAGTTTCTTTTCTGAATTGTAACCATTTTTTCCTTTTTCTTTCCCCACCCCTGCTTTTCTATATAGGTTTATCAATTGGTTTTCTCATCATCTAAGTAACTTCCAGTTCCGTTGGAGCTGGGAAGATTGGTAAGTGATGGTGTGTCTTCTCCTTCCTTTCTCTAGTCAAAAACTGTTAATGTTTAAAACTGTAACATAAAAGCCACTTTCACTGTCTGAAGTATTTAGTTTCTGTGATATTTACTATGTGTAAATGAAACAGTAAGTAGAAGGCAACTACTGTATTTGTAATTAAGTACAAATAGTTATAGGTACAGTTAACAAAACTTAAAGTTCCGATTGTGTGTAATAACTTACAAAAAAACCCCCACATTCCCTCATTAGGTCAGATTGTCTTACTCAAGATCCTGAAAGTCCCAAACCAAAGTTTGTAAGAGAAGTACTAGAAAAATGTATGAGGTAAGTATTTTGTATTTTGTCCCTATTTTAGGTCTCTTCATTTCTGTGGGGGGCTTGTCCTCATCTCTGCATTTGTGATGTATGTTCACAGTGCTATTTTTGAAATCCAGTTATTCACCTTCAATCTGACTTTTTAATTAAGATCATAGCTGAAAAAATTAGGTGGCCAGTGCTTCTAGATTCTATGTGAATTAAGCTAGTAAGTTCTTTTAAAAATATTACTCTTTGAAGTGATTTCAAATTTATAGAAAAGCTGCCAAAATGTTATATATAGTACAGAGAACCCTGTATCATGTTCACCTGGATTCTCTCCCTATTTGCTCTCCTGCTCACTCCTTTTTACCCCTTTCTAGATCTTTTTAGACTAAGATATTGGTCTTGAGAACAAAGTGCAGAAATGGCAGCCTATCCTCCTTCCACTATCCATTACTTATTTCCTCAAAACAAAACCCCTCTCCAACAGAGCCAGCACATGACCCTCTGATTGCGAAAACCAGCTCTTGTTTAGCACTGCCGTGCATTCCACAGATGCTGCTGAAATTATGCTAGCCATCTCAAGAATGTCTTTTTTCCTTTTTGGTCCAGAATCCAATCCAGGAACATGTACAGCATTAAGTCGTCATTCTCTTCGGACTCTTTCGATCTTTTACACTTATTCTTTCTCTCTGTCTTTTGCGTCCTTGTCAATGTTAAAGAATCTAGACCTTACTTTATTGGATTGCTCCAATATTTCCTCATGAGCAGACTCAGATCTTACATTATTGATGTTCTCAGTGTGTCCTGTCCAGAGGCACATGAATCCCACGTCTTTTTTTTTTTTTTCCGTAGAGACAGTCTCACTTTATGGCCCTTGGTAGAGTGCTGTGGCATCACACAGCTCACAGCAACCTCCAACTCCTAGGCTTAGGTGATTCTCTTGCCTCAGCCTCCCGAGGAGCTGGGACTACAGGCGCCCGCCACAACGCCCAGCTATTTTTCTGTTTTGCAGTTCGGCCAAGGCCGGGTTTGAACCCACCACCTTAGGTATGTGAGGCCGGGCGCCCTACTCGATGAGCCACAGGCGCCACCCGAATCCCACGTCTTGATGTTACACCTGGTCATGTCAGTGTCCGCTGGTTTCTACACCTTAACCCTACCTTTTTCCTCTGGTATTTGATTATTATTTTGTGGGAGATATTCTTAGGTTACACTCTTATCCTATTTTTTTCACTCCTCCACTCTTCACTGAAAACTATTACTTTTTATCAGCCACCAACCACTAAGATAATTGCCAAATGATGATTTTCTTTTTACACTATTTTTTCTACGTTTATTGGCTGGCAATCTACTGTAAGAAAGAGCTGTTCCTTCTCTCCATCTTTTTATTCCTTTATATATATATATCAGTAGAGACTAGTGAATTTCTATTTCATTCAATGGATTGTAAACTATGACTGTCATTATTTATTTTGATGTCCAGTTTGTCCACAGGGATCCCCAGTAAGCCCTGTGTCTTTTCTTTAAAAGTCGTCTTCTGCCATTCATTGAGCATTTTCTTATTTTCTGACACAAGATGTTCTAGGCTCATCTTATGTTTCTTTGCCCCTACCCTGGAATCATCTATTTATTCAAAGAGCATAGTATCTAATACAAGAGAATATTATTTTGGAACCAAGATCTGGGCACTTGATATGCACATTGCCATTGGAATGTCATTGGTTCTAGGCCTTCTCGTGGACACACATATGTACATCTGTAACTTTTTATTATATCTATCTATGTAGATGTGTGTGTGTATATCCCTCCAATTCCAACCCAACATCTTGCTGTTACTAGTTGCCTTCTCTGCCATGATTTGTAAATCCTTCTCAAGCAGTAAGAAACTTAGCTCTCAATATCCTCAGTATGTATTTAGTAAAATATAACCATCTCTCAACTATACAAACCGTCATCTCCACCCCACTCCACTATCACCCCATGTCCTTGGCTAGCAGGCTTTGGACCCACTAATGTATACCTGAGTGCACACCAGTAAGTTCTGAAGTAGGCCTGAGATGTGGTGTGCTGGCTTCAACAATAGCCTACAGGACTCTTTTTCCCCTTTATTTCTTTGTTGTCAGCTGAGTTCAGGGTACTGGACATTGTGACTTTCCAGGTAAGTTGGGTGTCACCAAAGAATGCAACTGATGAAAGACATTTTCTGAGGCTGTTATTTGTATTGTAGGTTGTCTTACCATCAGCGTATATTAGATATTGTTCCTCCTACCTTCTCAGCTCTATGTCCTGCAAACCCAACCTGCATTTACAAGTATGGAGATGAAAGTAGCAGTAAGTAATAAAATAAAACAAATCCTTTTGTCTTTAAAAAGCACAATGCAAGTATATTTGAAGTTATTTAAAGTGGAGACATTGTGCTTTTTTTTTTCCCTTGGGTTTTACATTTTCTCTGTTTGAAAAGTGGCAGGTCATTGGCCACTGTTGTTTTATTTGCTTTGTCATCATTTTGAGGATTTTGTTGTGCTCTAACTAGTTATTACTGGCTTATAATTTTTTTCTCTTGCTATGCTATTTATAGTGTTATATCCATGATATTATTTTAAGTGCGTTGCTAAGTATAGTAAGATGAATTTATAGACAGAACTCACTAAATTGAAAATGTGTATTTGTCACGATGATAGAGGTAAATTAATTATCATCATCTTATAGTTCAGGTGTGCTGTTGGGGACAGAGGTACACACAGTCTGTGGCAGTATGCCTCCGAAAGTAGTTCTTAAGTATAATTTCCTTTCCTTTTGTTAAATCATCTCCGAGATTGCACTATAAATCAGAAGGACTATAGTTTGATACACCATTTTCACTTTGCATATTGCAGTGTTTATGTTTACTGAAAGTAAAGTTTTACTTGTACGTTGGCTATCACTAGTAGAGAATTAGATATAGAGTTTTTCCAAGTTGTTTTTTTTCAGGATGCACTGACCACACAGCACCTCTATGAACCCGTCATGTCATGTAGAGGTTTTTCTAGGGGTGGAAAGCCTGTGGTCTTGGGCCACATGTGGTCTTCTGGATCCCTGAGGGCTGCCTTTTGACTTAGTCCAAATTTTATAGAACAAATCCTTCTTAAAAGGGCTGCTGCAGAGAAAGATGAAGCTTTTTTTGCCTTTTGTGGTGTGTAAAAGGGAATAATCTTGAAATCAGAAGCCTGCACATTCCTTACCCACAACTCTGACAACACCTGTTTTCCTTAAAATAAACTTTGTTGGTCCTGAAACTAAGTACATTTCCTGTGTTATGCCAGCTCTGAGAAATGGGTATGATTATATCAATATTACAATGGGAAAATGGCTCCAAGAGGTCAAGCCAGAATGAGATTGCTTCTGAGGGGCAAAGCCAGATTCATGTCCAGGTTTACTGACCGAGCAGCCATGCCCTCAGCCACTATGCTTTCTGGGAGATGAAAGGCTCATACAGCACTTAGAAGCGCAAGATTTTAAGTTTTGTCTTGTGCTAGCTCAGAAACTCACAGGTACAATCTTTGCTACCAGAGAGCTCAGACTTTTGTTGAAAATGGAACTTTCTTTTTTCCCTATAGGAATAACTCAGCTAACATTCAAGGCCTTGGTAAAAGTTGTTCCTGCTTTATTATTTTTCATTTCTTCCCAAATGGAGCCATGTCCTTTTCTATTTTTTCCATACTTTTTGTTCTTGGCTTTGCTTTTGCATCTTTACCTGTGTCTGGAAAGCCCTCTCTCTCTAGATCCTCTTCTCTTTCTAGGGTCTATCTAGCACAAGCCCCACTCCTGTAAATATTATTTAACTTTTAGCAAGACAGTTTTGTAATGCTCTCTGGCTATGTCTTGTATAAACATCTTGGTTCCCTGGCTAGGAAATAGACTCTTTAGTGACAGAGGATTCTGTTTTTCTTCACTTTCTTTCTTACTTTCGGGGAACAGGTCACAGCAGGTAGAACATGACTGTCCTCACATGACCTGTTAAAATTGGCGTTATTCGTTCCAGGTGTTTAATAACTCTACTGTTAAGACAGGATTGCCTTTTTTGTTACCTTTTTGTCTTCCATACATTAAAAACAGATTTCTGTTGCTCTAATGATACCTTCCAGTATACACCTGCAAAAATTTTATACAATAAGGACTCAACTGATATTAACCAGTAGTAAACACAAAGAGTCACACTACATGAGCATCTGACTTAGATTCAAACTTGTGCACTCAGCGGAAGAGAAAAGCCATTAAAAAGAAAAAACTCTTACTTGTTCAAACTCAAACTTAGTTTTCACTGTCCCAGGGGAAAGGAGGAGGAAGATGATATTATCAAAATGAAGGAGAAATAGATTGATTCTTGTCTTTTGAGCCTGAGTGAATTAAAGACATTAAAAGAAAGCCCTAGCTATATCTACTTTTCTCATCACTCTTCTTGAGGAAGATCGGCATCCCTTGCACTCTGTCTGAATTTCAGTAAACTAAGTGTTAAGGAAGTGTTGAAATGAGAATTAATCTTTATTTTTTTAAGGTGAAGAACTGTTAACCTATTAAAGGAAATTTTGACATGTAGTAACCTTGTGCAGATTAAATATTGTTCTTGATACAGAGTATTCTACTTTGAAAGGAAAGAAATTTTTTAAAATTTCTTAGTTATTTAACTATGCATAAGAAAAGTCTTTAAACCTAATCTTCCTTTCTCACCTTTCCATTTAGATTCTCTTCCTGGACATTCTGTAGCCCTTTGTTTAGCTGTTGCCTTTAAAAGTAAGGCAACCAATGATGAAATCTTCAGCATTTTGAAAGATGTACCAAATCCTAACCAGGATGATGATGATGGTGAGGGAATTGAATGTTTCTTGAGTGGACCTATGTATAGGCCAAGTTAAAAACATAAACATTACTCTGCCAACATGAATCCCTTTTAAATCCCTTTGGATACTCATAAAGCAGTATATCTGTTTGGCTTGTTTAGCATGTAAGTAGTTCTTAGGAACCCAGGCACATAAAAAAAGATCCTATCATATCTGAAATACTTTACATTAAGAATATAAACTTTGGCTTGGCGCCTGTGGCTCAACAGGCTAAGGCGCCAGCCACGTACACCTGAGCTGGTGGGTTCGAATCCAGCCCAGGCCCGCCAAACAAAAATGACAGCTGCAACCAAAAAATAGCCAGGTGTTGTGGCGGGCACCTGTAGTCCCAGCTACTTGGGAGGCGGAGGCAGGAGACTCGCTTGAGCCCAGGAATTGGAGGTTGCTGTGAGCTGTGATGCCACAGCACCCTATCCAGGGTGACAGCTTGAGGCTCTGTCTCAAAAAA
>CAUYRH010156561.1:0-18828 GCA_963574655.1 Perodicticus potto | reverse complement strand
AGAAGTGATCAAAGAATACAGCAGCGTCTCAGGATACAAAATCAATACTTACAAATCAGTAGCTTTTATATATGCCAACAATAGTCAAGCTGAAAATATAGTCAAGGACTCTATTCTTTTTACAGTAGTGCCAAAGAAGATGAAATATCTGGGAATTTACCTAAGAAAGGGTGTGAAAAATATCTCTAAAGAGAATTATGAAACTCTGAGAAAAGAAATAGATGAAGATGGTAACAAATGTAAAAACATACCAAGCTCATGGCTGGGAAGAATCAACATTGTTAAAATGTCCATACTACCCAAAGCAATTTACAGATTTAATGCAATCCCTGTTACAGCACTACTGTCATACTTTAAAGAGCTTGAAAAAATAGTGCTTCATTTTATACGGAATCAGAAAAAACCTTGAATAGCCAGTACATTACTCAGAAATAAAAACAAAGCAGAAGACAGGCTATACTATAAATCTATAGTGATCAAAACAGAATGACACTGGCACAAAAACAGAAAGATGGATTTATGGAACAGAATATAGAACCAAGAGATAGACCCAGCTACTTATCATCATTTGATCTTTGAAAAACCTATCAAAAATATTTGGTGAGGGAAGATTCTCTATTTAACAAATGGTGCTGGGTGAACTGGCTGGTGACCTGTAGAAGACTGAAACTGGATCCCTACCTTTCGCCATTAAGAAAAATGATTGATTCTCACTGGATAAAAAATGTAAACTCAAGACATAAAACTATAAAAATACTAGGAGTGAGTGCAGGGAAAATACTTGAAGAAATTGACCTGGGAGAATAATTTATGAGGAGGACCCCCCACACACACCTGGGGCAATTGCAGCTACACCAAAAATCCATTACTGGGATCTGATCAAACTAAAAAGCTTTTGCATAGCCAAGAGCACAGTAAGTAAAGCAAACAGACAACCTTCAGGATGGGAGAAGATTTTTGCAGGTTATGCTTCTGACAATGGTCCGATAACTAGAATCTATGGAGAACTCAAACTAATCAATAAGAAAAGAACAAATAACACCATTTCTATGTGGGCAAGAGACTTGAACAGAAACCTCTCTGAAGAAGACAGGCGCATGGCCTACAAACACATGAAAAAATGCTCATCATCTTGAATCATCAGAGAAATCATCACTTTGAGCTGATATTTAACTCCAGTAAGATTAGCCCACATCACAAAGTCACAAAATACCAGATGCTGGTGTGGATGTGGAGAGAATAGAACACTTCTACACTGCTAGTGGGAATGCAAGCTAATACGACCTTTTTGGAAAGAAGTTTGGAGAACACTCAAGGAACTAAAAGTAGACCTACCATTCGATCCTGCAATTCCTCTAGTAGGTATATATCCAGTTGATTAAAAATTATTTTATAACAAAGACATTTTCACCAGAATGTTTACTGCAGCCCAATTCATAATTGCCAAGTCACGGAAACAGATCAAGTACCCATCAACCCATGAAAAGATTAACAAATTGTGGTGTTTGTACACCATGGAATACTATGCAGCCGTTAAAAAAGATGGAGACTTTACCTCTTTTATGTTTACATGGATGGAGCTAGAACATATTCTTCTTAGTAAAGTATCTCAAGAATGGGGGAAAAAGTATCCAATGTACTCAATACTAGTATGAAATCAATATTTAATTACCTACACATTCGTATGAATGGTAAAACATGCCTGTAGTCCAAAAAGTAGAGGGGCAGAGGGGCAAGAAGGGAGGGGAGAGGGAAAGTGGGAAGGTGTTTGGGGGGACCTCACCTAATGTGCATGATGCAATGGCTCATTTCAAAACTATTAAGAAAAGGGTATAATTGTGATGGTGTTGGAGTGAGGAGGGAACCACTGGACCCATAATCTACCCTGAGCTACTGCTTAGTTCTCACCACTTTGGCCCTCCATAGAGTAGCACTTGTGTCCCCCAGTCCTGAGCAAGTTCACTTTCTAATGAAAATGATCCTCAAACCCTCAGGACAGTTTTGAATGTCCTGGTGTCTAAAAAATTGTATTTGAAAGTCACAAGTGTTAAATGGAAACGGGAAAATATCTTCCAAGGGATTTGGCAGGGTAATTGTGTTTGCATGTTTGGTAAGATGAGTTGAAACTTACCATTGATACAAACTTAAGAAATACGTGACTTGCTGGGAACGTTGCTCCAGAACTCTTTACACGCTGCCTTAGGTCTGAGGGTGAATGGGTTTCCCAGAGCTGCCATGGCAAAATGCTACAACCTGGGTGATACGGAATGATGGAACTTGGCTCATAGTGTGGGAGGCTGGCAGTCCAAAAATCAGTCACCTCTGGGGGCTGTGAGAAAGGATCTATGCCAGCTTCTGTCTGGCCCAGGTGTCCCCTGGCTTATGGACAGTCATCCTCATGTTCACATGGCTTTCTGAGCCATGTCATCTTCTCCCTGTGTGTCTGTGTCCAAAGTTCCCCATTTCAGGACAGTGGCTATATGGGTTAGAGACCCACCCTGCTCTGGTGTGACCTCATCTGAACTAATTCCATCTGCACAGGCCCTATTTCCAGGTAAGGTCACACTCCGAGGTGCTGGGACTCTTAGAACTTCAGCATTTGAATTTGTGAACACAATTCAGCTCATAACAAATGACTTCTACATGAAAAATCTTGAGACAAGTTTTACTTTATCTGTAGCTAAAACAAATTGTTTTAGGAAAAAGGGTAGCTTCTCTAGGTTAGTTGTTTTATTAACATTATCATTATGTGTCATTTTGTCATCGGCAGCCCTTGGCCCATGTCAAAATCTCTTCCATCCTCAGATCAGGGCTGTGGTGCCCATTTAGAATAGGCTGTGGAAGCCTGTGTCCACATCCTCCAGTCAGAGAACACCAGGGGGACGCTCATCATCGAATGGGCTGGGATTCTAACTCATGGACGTGAGGGGGACACGACCGGTGAAGAACCACCAGAAGGCTTCTTGGTGAGAGCGTGCTAGAAAAACCAGTCCAACCAATTCCTCCCCTGGAGCCAGAGGGGCACAGAGGGGTTTGAGCTTTGGCATGTGACATGGGAGTAATTATCTCTCAGACCTCTGCCCCCAAAATAATGCGACCTGGGGTCGGAATGATGCTGGATCAATGATGTGGGATAGCTACCTGACCGCTTGTAGATTAATTAAATGTTCTGCCCGCAGTCTCCTCCATCAAATGAGAACAAAAGCATGCACTTTGCAAAACTGAGCCGGGGAATGTGAGATGCCCACGCAGTCCCTGGCACACGATTGCCACCCAATCAGTGGGTGCCCATGTTTAATCAAGTCTCCATTGTTGTACAATTAATCATACACCTGCTTGTGTCCATAAGGGCTTCAGGGGTCACAATGACGCATCAAGCATAGCAAAATAAAAATGTGGGTGGGTTAGGACAGGAAATGGGCAGGGGTGAGGCTGTAGCACAGACTGGACATCCCCTGGGCTGGCCACTGTCCCTTGTAGTCAAGTCTGCACCTCTTGGTCTGAGGTTGGCTCACCCCCAGGGTTCCTTGTCCATGTGCCAGAGCTACATGAAGTTAAAGGACGTGCCTGGTGTTTCTTAAACTTTACAAGAAAATTAAAAATACCTATCTGACTCATCACAAACATGTCTAAGTTAGGGATACATAAAGATTTTGAAATATAAAGCAATATAATCCAAATCCAGGGTACCTAGAGCATCTCTTCCAAGAGGAGAGGTGGACAAAGAAACCAGCAGAGTTGGTCTGGGTTTCTGTAGCACCTACCAGAGAGAAACACAATTGCTTCCCATGACTGACGATTATCTGTGAATTAAAAAAAAAAACTATCACTGTCTTTATATTTAATTGTTAGTGTTGTTACCATTATTTCCTCTTCATTGTGACTGAATTGGGCCCCCTGTTCCCTGATGAGCCTTGCCCTTGCAATTAGCCAGGTTAACCCTGAAGAAACCACTGCAGATTGAAACAATGGGATATAATTTATGACTTAGTAGTGGTGATACAATGATTCCTAATAAGATACCAAATTGACCCAAAGGGAGGCAGAAAAAGATTTCTAAAAGAAATAAAAAAATAGATGAGAAAAAATAGAGAGTTTTTAAAAAGGTAAGAGACTTAAATTCAACCACATTGATAATTATATTCAACGAGAATAATTTAAATGCTCCAGCTAAGAGGTGAAGATGCTAAAATGGGTGAAAGCAGGAACCAACTATATTCTCTCTGTGTACAAGAAATCACTTTAGCTATAGAGATAATAAAAGTCAAAGGATGAGATAAGATTAAACCATGCAAACACTGATCAGAAAAAGCAGGAGTGACTCTATTACTGGCAGACACTATGGAACAAAAAAATCCACCAGGAATAAGAAGGAACAAGGCAGATGGCAAAGAGGATCCATTTATCAAGAAGGTATAACAATCCCAAATCTGTACACACCAAACAAAACGGCTCCCAAATGCATAAAGCAAAAATTATTTGAAATTGAAGGAGAAACAGACAAATCCAAAATTGTAAGTATTGGAAGACTTCAATACTCTTCTTTCAAGTAATTGATAAAAAGACCCCCACACAGATGCCGTGGCCAGCTTTGTTCATGACAGTTCCAAACTGGAAACAATCCACGTGCCCACCAGCTGGGGGTGGGTATACAAATCAGGTGTAGCAGAGGAACAGCCTGCTGACAGGTGCAGCCAAGCCCAAAACTCAAAACATACTTTTAGTTCTCT
Source organism: Perodicticus potto (assembly GCA_963574655.1). Taxonomy (NCBI): domain Eukaryota; kingdom Metazoa; phylum Chordata; class Mammalia; order Primates; family Lorisidae; genus Perodicticus; species Perodicticus potto. The sequence continues at coordinate 14,098 of CAUYRH010156561.1, read as the reverse complement.
TGTCTATCTTCCCATCTTTCAGATATTAGCTCAAGTGTCCTTTAACTGAGGAAGTCTTCTCAGGTCAGATTACTTTGCTTGATATTCTCAAAAAAAAAAAAAAAAAAGAAAGTTTCTTTTCTTTCTTTTCTTGGTTTCTCCTAATTTGCAGTTATATGAGTTGGTTTGTGTGACTGTTTGAAAGTCTGTCTTCCCAACTAGGCTGCAGGCACCTTGATGGCTGGACTGTTTGTTTTGTCCACTCCTGCACCCCAGTTTCCTTATACCAGCACATGGAGTGCTAACAGTCCATGGCATTTTGAGAGGATAGACTGATCAAGTGAGCAAATGAATGCATGGATGTGCTCCATGCCAGCTATGCAACAGCTGTCTGGTGTTGGGGAGACCATGGAACTCTCGGAGCTTCAATGATCAATTTTTTGAAATGGGGATAATTATTCCTGGTGCAGATCCATGCTCACAGGAGGGTGGGGGAATGCCGAGAAGCCCTTGGCATTGAGTTTGTCACACTGTTGACTGCCTGCCCATTATTCTTCTCAACTTTCATTGTGATTCTGTTTTTTAATCGCCATCTTCTTCAAGACATAGATAATGAGGGGATACATAAAAGCATAAAGATTTGCTTACAAATGATTAGCTTTAAGGGGAAGAATGAGGGGAATGTAGAAGTTATAAGGCGCCTAGAGGTGAATCCTCCAATGTGGCTGATGTGTGCTCTGCCCACCCACCTGCTACTCAACTCTCTTCTCATCAGCCTGGAGTTTGGGACCAGCTCAGAGTCCTTCACGACCTCATGGGATTATGTGAAGTCATGGAGCAAAAGTGGGGCAATTTCCTGGAAGATGGTACAGCAAGCCTCCTCACTGTCCCAATGCGCCATGCCGGGTATTACTCTGTGTGTTTCGCCTCGATTTCCTCATGTCATCTTCAAAACAACCCCGTGTATTTGGTCCTGTTTACCACAACAATTTTATGCTCTTAAATGCTAAGACTGAGGCACAATGAAGTTAAGGAATGAGCCCCAATCACCAGAAAAGCCAGGGGACGTACCCAGCAGACAGTGCCACCCCACCTTTCTTTTTCACTAAAACATATAGAAAACTGATACTTTCAATAGTAAAATCAATGCAGTTGGACCATTTGGTAGAATATAAATCGGAAGGTTTTTAATTTTTTTTTTTTGCTGCCTTTGGCCGGGGCTGGGTTTGAACCCGCCACCTCCAGCATATGGGGCCGGCACCCTACTCCTTTGAGCCACAGGCACTGCCCCAGAAGGCATTTTTTAAAAGACTTTTTTTTTTTTAAGACAAAGCGAGAAAATTTGCAGAGGTACTGAGGACCCTGCACTGCCCACCTCCGGCCCCCTCCAGGGCCTTCAAAGGGACTTCTGGGAAAAGATATAAGGAACTCTAAGTAATTCTACCGTAAACTCTGGAGTGTGAGACTCAAACTAAAGTGTGAGACTCTGTAGTCTTTTGATCATGATTTTACACTACACCGGAAGACTAGTGTTTTTCTATCTGGTAAAATCCAAGTTGTTAAAATTTTTTTGTGGAATTGCTTCGTGGTGCGTTTCCAAGGGTCTGCAACTGTTGGGAGACTCAAGCAAGATAAAAACAAAACAGACAAATGAACACACAAAAGCTCCGAAGTACAAGCACCCCAGATTAGTACCCTTGGTTTTGTTAATATTGCATTCTTATGGCTTTTATTGTGTGCCCACCCATGTGTCCCAGGCCACCCCTAGATGCTGTCCTGGTTTTAATGGGCAGGAGAGCATGAATCCACTGAGCCCCGAGTCTGTTGATGTGACATCCTCAGCCTTTCCTCCTCTCTGGCTCGTGTCAGCGATAAGAACCCCTCATCGGAGTCCCCCCACCAGGCAGCTCCCGACAGTGAGCATGTGCTCCTGGAAGCTTATTTGTCTCCAAAACGAGATCCTGCCCTTCCGTTCCCACGCTCCCATCCAGGATGAGCTGATTGGATATTTCACAGCACAGTTATGTGGTTTGTACAAATGGATGAACCTCTCTGCAAACCCACCCTTGTCCTCTATCAAATATGATAATCCTCTCTATTGTCATGTGAGATGCAACAGGAGGTGTGAAGGCTTCCTGCCGTCCCTGGCACATGACAGCCCCATCTAAAAGGGAGCTCATATTTAATCAAATCACCTTTGCTTTGCATTTTTGCAGGCTCTTTCTTTATTCAAAGAGGTTTCTGAGGCACACAATAGCATGTAAATGAGAATAGCATGACCGAGATTTGGAGAGGGTGAGAAAAGAGAGACAAAAGGAAGGGAAACCAATGTCAGGACGGGAGATGGACCCAGGCTGCGGCTGAGGCTCTCCGCACGTGTCTGTGGGCTCGGTCACTCGTGAGCTCCAAGCTCCTGCCTTAGAAACTGTTCTGGGTTTCTGTGAAGCCATGAGACCTGATCACTCTCTTCCTCAAGGCTTTTAAATTTTAAATAATTGCATAAATTAGCATCTGTATTTGTCCATCACTTTTTCTATTAAAGTAGTGCTTCCTGGAACAGGAAGTGCGATTTAAAAAATCGCTTAAAACTTAAAGCACATTGAAAACAAGCCTAAGAAAGGTAGTTCTTGCATCCCACTTTGACCCTGTGGCCGAGGCCTTTGAGGGGTCCTGGAGGGTTTCGCTGCCTCCGCAGCGATCTTGCAGGTGCTCCCTGGGGGAGCAGCGACACCCTTCCTAATTGTGCTGCCCTAACTTTCTTATTTCTGTGATCATGCTCCTCTTTCTCCTCCTCCACATCCTCAGCACCAGTTTTGGTGCCATTCTGTGTCCCCCCTTCCCCCATACATACACTCTCACTGTGCTCCAGCCTTTAGGAGACCAGCAACATTTCCTTTCTTTAGAAAATAATAATGCAACCTTGATGGCTTACAGGGGGTGCTTTAAACCCCCATTGGTGCTCAGAACCCTTCCCTAGTTACTTAATTGTTCTGACGTTAACTGGGGATCTACATTTAACATTTTTATTTTATTTTGATTTTTTTCTTTTTCTTTTTTTTTGGAGACAGAGTCTCACTATGTTGCCCTTGGTAGAGGGCCATGGTGTCATAGCTCACAGCAACCTCAAACTCTTGGGCTCAAGTGATTCTTCTTGCCTCAGCCTCCCTTGCAGCTGGGACTACATGTGCCTGCCACAGGGCCTAGCTATTTTTGTTGTTGTTGTTGTTTGTTTGTTTTGTTTTTTGTTTTAGCAGGCCCAGGCTGGGTTTGAACCCATCAGCCCAGGTACATGTGGCCAGCACCCTAACCACTGAGCTATAGGTGATGAGCCTTTGATTTTTTTTCTAATTGAGATGGGATCTTGCTATATTGCTCAGGTTGGTCTTAAACTTCTGGCCTCAAGCAATCCTCCCACCTCAGCCTCCCAAGTAGCTGGGACTATAGGAACATGCCACCAGGCCTAGTTCTACATTTCTTTTACAAATTTAACCCAATTTGTTCTAATTTATAGTCTGAGTCAGGAGATACTTTTCCACAGAAAATGCACAAAATAAGCACCCACCCCCTCTGATCAATCACTGTGACTGGCAGATTTTTTTTTTTTTTCAGTTTTTGGCCGGGGCTGGGTTTGAACCCACCACCTCCGGTATAATGAGCCAACACCCTACTCCTTGAGCCACAGGTGCTGCCCACCACTGGCAGATTTTAAGGTGGGCCTCAAGATCTCTGTCCCTCGGTGGTATGCCTCATTTAATGTCCTTCCCTTGAGTTTGGGGAGAACCTACAACTTAACTTCTAGCCAGAGAAATATGACAAAGGTGATGGGCTGATGAAATTATGTTATTCACAGACTAGAGAGACTCCCAACACGGCCAGGTTGGGAAGTGCTTCCCATGAGAGTCACACAGCAGAGGCCTGTAGGCACCTCTAGGATGCACAGGTGGGAAGCTCGTGAGTGGCAGGAGCCCTCAGCCACGTAGACACAGGGAACAGAGGGCTTGGGGGCCATTGTCTTCCACTAAGAACCCAGCCCAGGAATGCCATCAACCCAGGAATGGATTAACAACCTGTGGCGTATGTATACCATGGAGGACGACTCAGCCATAGAAAAGGTGGAGACTTGACATCTTTTACCTTTACCTGGATGAGGTGAAACACGTTCATCTTAGTAAAATACCTCAAGAATGGAAAGAAATATCCCATGCATTCAATGTAATTGAAATCAATATATAAACAATTACACACCCACATGAACCATAAAACACAAACACAGACCAGCAAGGGGAAAGGAAAAGGAGGGAGGGGGGTGACCGGCAGGAAGAGGGAGGGCAGTTGGCCGGGTTTCACCTAAGGTGCACAATGTGGGGTGTCCAGCACACCCCCGGGGGAAGGGCTCCGCTACAACTTGAACTTTACCTTAGAAGTGAGAACAATGTAACCTAAAAATGTGTGCCTTCATATTAATTTAAAATAAAAATTAAGAAAAAAGAAAATTAAAATACCTGAAAAAAAAAAAAAGAAAAGAATCCAGCCTAGCAAGTGAGACCCTGAACATTGAATGCAGCAAAGCCACCCCTAGGCTCCCGCCCCATGGCTCTGTGGAATAGTACATGGGTGTCATCTTAAGCCACTAGATTTGCACGATTTCTTACATGGTGTAGAAAGATGATACAGTCACAGACTTCTTCACCCGGGATGGGAGAAGACCTTGCCATTGCAACCCTCCACTCCAGAAAAACATTTTCACTTGTCGAGTGTGGCATCTGAGATGAAACCTGCTGATGTTTGTACTAATTAGTTCCCACTGTTCCCATTAACAAATGACCCCTAAATTAATTGCTTAAATGACACAAATTTATTATCTTGTATTTCTGGAATTCAGAAGCCTGAAATGAGTCTAACCAGATGGAAACCAAGGCATTGGCAAAGTCTTAAGAACTCACTTTCTTGCCTTCCATTGCTTCCAGAGACTGTCCACACTCCCCAGCCTCTTCCTCCCTCTCCCAGCTGACAACAGCCAGCCAAGTCCTTGCCACCACCCACCTCTCTGATACTGACATCTCCACTGTTAAGGACACCTGTGACTGATTACATGGATTCACCTTACCAGAACACTTTTCTGTCTTAAGGCTTAATTAATTCCATGGAACTTGATGTACTCAAAGATTTCTGGGATCAGAATATGATTGGGGGGGATATAATTCCACCTTCCTCAACACCCCACACATGGATAAGGAATGCACTCACCCCTCTTTCACTGCAAAACCCCCAGCCTCAGAGGGCTTGGCATGATTATTATTAGCACCTGTCTTCTCCAAAGGTGTCCATAAATGTATGGTGCCCTTTTGAGTACCAGAAGTTCTCAATATAGTCAGTAATTTCTTAGCATCACCAATATCTGGTAAGTGTCACAATCTTCTGGTGGCTTCAAATGATTTTTTCAGTATTTGTTCATTCAAGTCAGGACCCAAAGAAGCAGCTTCATTCCTGTTAGTTGATAAGTCTCTAAAGTCTCTTAATCTATAATCAATAATCTCCTTGCAATCTCTCCATTAACAAAATCAGGTCATTTGTCTGGAAAATTTTCCATAATCTGGATTTTGCTCATTGTATCCTGTGTGGTTTTTAAACACACTCCTTTGCTCTCTGTATTTTTGTATTTCCTGTAAATTGATAGCTAGACTGCAGACTTGATTATGTTCAAGTTCAATTAGTTTTTTTGGCAAATGGGGAATAAGAGTACTTCACAGCGAAGTTGTCTATACTTATCAGCTGTGTGCAATCACTCTCTCTCCTCTTATGATGTTTGGAGCCGTTTATGATTATTGCCTAAATCTGTTATTTCATTAGGGTTTGCAACATAGTACATTCTACTTCCAGCAATTCTTCTTCACTTATTACTAAGAGCTTGAATACTTCATAAAGTTAAATTTTCCTTCACTATTTGATTATGCTGAGGTCTAGTTGTATGAGAAAGGAAAATGCTTGATTCTTTGTTTAAAACCAATTTTCAAGATATTGGATTTGTTCGCTAGAAACCTTAACACATGACCTATTAGGTTGTGTTTAGAAATATTTTTATTTATTTATTTTTTTGAGACAGAGTCGTCCTCAGTAGAGTGCTGTGGCATCACAGCTCACAGCAACCTCAGACTCTTGGGCTTAAGTGATTTTCTTGCCTCTGCCTCGCAAGTCACTGGGACTACAGGTGCCCACCACAACGCCCAGCTATTTTTTGTTGCAGTTGTCATTGTTGTTTAGCAGGTCCAGGCCGGGTTCTAACCCGCCAGCCTCGGTGTATGTGGCCAGTACCCTACTCACAAATATGGGCTCTGCCCAGCATTTTTAATTTAAGCATTGTTTATATGTTTCAACTCATTGCAATTATTTTTGTTATCAGTGCTTAAATCAGCCCATCTTTGAAGGAGTTTATTCAAATAGACACCTGCTTCTTTTACATACCACTTTAGCAGGCTTTGATAATGTCTTCCATTTCTGTTATAATAAAATATTCCAAATAATCTGGGACACTTCTTTCCTCCAATATGTGATCAGTTATTTCTCCAAGGAATTCTGGACTGGGGGGGGTCCTTCATGACTACTGTGGTACTCACTGTTTCTAGGCTTTGTCAGTGTATAGAACTAGAAAATGTATGTTTTAAAGATAAAACACACCCTGGGTTTACATCAATATTTATAATCAAATTCAGATTTCTTGGAATTTTACTGAAAGTCATTGATCTTGAATCTGCATCTTCTTTTTCTTCCATTCTAAAGATTTCAGTTCCCAATGTCAAAGTAATTATTCCATTGCTTTCCCCCATAATGCACACAAAATGCTTTCAGAATAAAAAGTATAGCACGACCAGAAAAATTAGTGTTACTGAAATCAATTTTTCCAAGTATTTTTTTTCTTTTTGATGTAATTTTCTAGGGACATACAGTCAAATAACTATGTTTTGAAGTCAGCCAAGGGTCTCCCTCTATATTCTGTTCTACCAACCAGATATACAGTTAGTGGTTTTAATTTGACTTTAATTAGGAGGGCTTGCTTTAAAATACGTAAATATAATTTTAATACATAATTATATATTTTATTGCTACTTATTAATTATTGATTTTATATAATTATAACTCATTTTATATAACAGTGTAAAGATATTCACATGGTCCTAGAATCTTTCAAGAGGATATACCATGATAAATCTAGCTCCTGACCCCATCCCATGCCTTTTACCCTGGGCTCTTTCTCTTTCTGTAAGTAGACTTTTTTTTTTTTTTTTTTTTAACATTTTTTGTTTATTTTTCCTTTTTAAAATATAGGCAAGTGTATATCTGTGTTAGTTTTTTCAGGCTGCTGTAACAGAACACCATGGACTGGATCATAAAAAACAGAAATTCATTTCTCACAGTTCTGAAGGCTGGGAAATCCAAGTTCAAGGTCCTGCAGAATCAGTGTCTGGAGAGGGAGCCCTTCTGGTTCATAGATGGCCATCTGCTCACAAGAGAGCCCCCTGGGACCTCTTGTCCAAGGGCACTAATCCCATTCATGAGGGTTCCACCCACATGACCTTGTTATCTCCCAAATGCCCCACCTGCAAATACCGTCACATTGGAGATTAGGTTTCAACAAATAAAGTTTGAGGGGGACACCAACATTGGGCCCATTGTTATCTATATACAAACATTCATGACCCCCCTTCTCAGACCAATAACAGCACACCATATACATATGTTCCTGCACTTTGCATTTATTGGTAACACTGAAATCACTGTATAGCAGTACTTAAAAATACTTTTCATTCCTTTTTCTGCTGAATGATGCTCCGTTGTGTGGATGAACCACAGTATATTCAAGCAGTCCCCTCTTGGTGTGTATTTGTTTCCAGACACTGTAAGAAAAAAATAATGCTGTACTGATTAGCCTTGTATGTTATTCATTTTTGCTCATGAATCTTCAGAATAAACTCTTACAAGTAGGATTGTGGGTGTTAAAGAATAAATGCATGTTCCCTGTTTTCTTTGAAGGGAATATCTGATTTCCCTTCCTAAGAGCTGGATCGGTTTTCTTTCCCACCAGCACTGTATAAAAATGGCTATTTCATAGTCTGGCCTGCAGAGAATAAATATGAAACAAACTTGACTAAAAAGAAATGGAATATCAATTAATTTTAATCAGCATTCCTCTTATTCTGAGCCAGGTTGAGCCTCTTTCTGTTTGATTAGAGACATTTGCACTTTCTTTCTGGTGCTCTGATCTTAATTAAGTCTTTTCTGTTGTGTCACTGCCTCCCCTCTCTCCTGCAAAGACCTGGAGCCATGCTTGGTGCACATCTGCCACCTGGTGGCGGGACGACTCACAACGAGTTGCTTTTTTGAGCTGTAATTTAAACGTTGCCTTTATATTCTATAGGTTGTACAAACAGCTGTGTAGATCAGAAGTTAATCAGATTAGCCTCACTTTATAAGCTGCCTCTCCTAGGTGGCCACTGCCACGTGGCATATGCTCTGTTTTTTCCCTATTAGTGATGCAAAATTTGTTCACTGACCCCTCAACATTTTACTCCCTGGGTTGAGCTTCCACTGGTAACTCTTAACTAGATCCATTATTTTATTAGGAATCAAAGGGGTAATTTTTTAAAATTGGTCTCTTCCCCTGAGTTTACTAGCTGGAATTTCTCTCTCTCACCACCTATTTGGTTACTCTGAGGTGTAGCTCCTACAAAAAAAAGTCCAGATCAATGTTTTATTCTTAGTTGCTATCACTTTCTCAGAATAATAAGATGAAGAATACTGTTAGAGAGTATAATCTGGATGCTAGGTATATGCCGTGTTTTAAATACCACTAGTTGTATTTTTATAAACTGTTTTAGTAGACAGAAATAAAAATATTTTAAAAGCAATATTATGAGTTCACATTGATTTGGTCATATTCCAGGTTAAGATTTAGGTTGCTAGCTTTTTTTATTTAATATTTAAATTTCTTCTCTTTTAGTCTGAAAACCTTGACTCCTAACAACTTCACGTAATTATTTGCTTTATCCTATGATCTATCTATAACAATTTCAAAATAAAAATACTAATAACTCAGTTTTAAATTCTTAAGTGACTTTGTCCTTAGAACACATCCTATTGGGACTATGTAACCCAACCTGTGTTTTGAAATCCGTTGAATCAGTGATTTTTCTCTGTGTGATGATGCTACCAGGCTGATACAATTTTACACTCATTTGTTTCCTTTTATTTTAAATTTCTGGGGCTTGGTTTTGTCCTTTTAAAACGTAATCTTGCTTTTTAATTATCTAAGACATGTACATGGTCCCCAAATCAAAATTACATAAAAATGACACTCAGAGACAGTTGTATCATCTCCTCTTCCTCACCCTCTTCCATCCCTCTGCACGATCAGATTTTGGCTTGTCCTTCCATCGTTTTATTTTTGTCACATAAGGGCCTAAGTGCATCTATTTATATTTCCATTTTGCATGATTCTTTTCATATTTTGTCCAGCGTTTCTGGGGAGTGTCGTAGAAGTAAGATCAATTGCTCATGGAATTTTCGAATATATTGCCAAATCTAATCCATCAAGGATTTGCATTCTGACCCCGTCTCTGCACTGTGTTAGCAATAGAGTCTACAATGAAATTATTCAATGTTTGTATATGACTGGCAATTTTAATTTATATGTCTTGTGATATAAATGAAGCTAAGCAACTTTTCATATGATTAAGAGCCATTACAGTCTTTCTTCTTCTGTGAAATCTCTGATTGTATCTTTTGGTTGATTTTAAAATTTTAGTTGTCCTTGAATTCTCAAGTCTTATACATTCTCCCTATATTAATATTAAAGATATAATGATTTGAGAGCATCCATGTTGTATGTATTATATTAACATTTTGCTTCGATTTGTTGCTGAGTAGATTTGGACATGCCACAATTTTGAATTCTTCCACTTTGGACCTATTATGACTAATACTGAATATAAGCAATCCACCTTTTTCTTTGTGTGCATATTTATGTCTTTATTTTCCTAAGGTAAATACCTAGGAGTGATTGATGCATGTTTTTGTATCTAAGGTGGTACCATACTATTTTCAAAGTGGTGGCACCTCTTTTCATTCTCATCAGCAATGTATTAAAAAAAACCCCATTCTTAAATTATAAATTATGATTGACAATACAGCACATATATTTATCTTTCTAAAGCATATATATTTATTTACATTTCTTGCAAAAATCTAAAGCTCTTTTGAATCCTGAGCATTTTTTAAGACTGCAGAGTAACAAGACCCAGTTGCTGAGAACTGCTGTTTTAGGGCAACATTTAAAAATGTAAAGTGTCTGTTTTCAAGCAGCCACAGAGGGATCCCTCTTTATTTTGTCTTTAAGCAAAGTTTTTGTTTTTGTTTTGAGACAGAGTCTCACTTTATTGCCTTGGGTAGACTGCCGTGGCATCATAGCTCAGAGCAATCTCAGACTCTCGGGCTCCGGCAATCCCCTTGCCTCTGTCTCTCCAGTAACTGGGTCTACAGGTGCCCGCTACAAAGCCCAGCTATTTGTTTTGATTTTAGAGACGGGGGTCTCACTCTTGCTCAGGCTGGTCTTGAACTCCTGGGCTCAAAGATCCACCCACCTCGGCCTCCCAAAGTGCTGGGATTACAGGTGTGAGCCACCACGCCCTGCCTCAGCAAAGTTCATTTTAAGGAAACAAATGCTCAAAGACTCTTGAACACATCCTAGGACGCAAGGATAAAAAACGCTGATTTCAGAAAGTAAGACTCTGGCTTCTGAAAACCCTTTTCAGCTGCGCATCAGCTGGGACAGCGGGGTTTTGTCATAAGGCTGCTAAGCCTGCCTTTGTTCTTGAGGCTGGTGTTTTACATTTTTCGTGACAAACCGCAAAAATGAAAAATTTCCGTGGCCTTCCCAGCCTGAACACATCCATCATGTTCCTCCTTTGCATAAGAACATGCAAGATCGCGAGATGCTGAGTCACACAACTCCGTCCCCATAAGGTATAAGCGAAGTAATTGCTCTGAAGAGCGACCACTTGGCCACGTGGGACTCACAGCCCCCACCCGGCCTCCCGGCAGGCGCCACTTCCCGGGAAGCCCCTCTGCAGAGGACGCGAGGTGGGTCCCGGGCCTCCAGCTCGCCAGCTGCGCCCGCTGGTTTCCACGCCATGCATTTGGAGAGCGGGCCCCCGCCTTCAGGGTGGATGTCGCCCTCTGGGAAAGCAAAGAGCCCGTGGAAGCATCTAATGGCACCCAGGGAGCGTGCAGGGCCTGGGGCCCTTGCACTTCTAGTCACACTGGGTGCCTTTAGATGCTTTCACGGGCTGTTTGCTTTCCCAGAGGGCGACAGGGGCTCACCACGGCAGGTACATTAGAACAGCGCTACAGGGGTTCACGACAGGAGGTAAATTAGAACAGCTGCACGGGGGAAGGCATATGTATGTGTGTCTGGGGGTGAAACAAGGGGTCTGTCTGAGATGGCCCCGCCTAAGGCTGCAGCTTGGCTCCTCCGCCGCTCAGGGTCCTTCATCACCTTCTGGGGGCCTTGGCTGGCCGTGGGGGTGATATGAAGTCAGGTGCACGCGTGGTGTATTGCTCACCGGATACTTGAAGAAAGGATCAGAGTATTCACTTTGAACAAGGACTCCGAGTTAGCAATGGATACGGACTCGCTGTTAGCGATGACTCCTAAGGCTTCCGTGTCTTTTGGAAAATTTCAGTGACATCTGAAAGGTTAACCAAAAGACTCCCCTCTCACACGTCCCAGCCCCAGGCGCTGCCCACACCGATCTTTTTATTGGAAGACTCAGAAGTGCAGACCTGGCCAGGCCTGCCCGGCCAAGGTTCATAGGGTCACGGAGAGAAAGACACAGGAGTATTAATACTTCCATTTATTCTGGAAATGGTTAAGCCTTGCAAAGGTAAAGAGAATAGAAAAACGAACCTCTGTATGCCCTCTCAGAGCCCCAGAGATGTTCAGCGTTTGGCCTGTCTGGTTTAATCTCATGCCATTTATGATCTTCTTTTCTTAAAGCAAATCCCAGCATAAGGTTTAACCTGTAAATAATTCAATGTATTTCTCTTCCAGAAAATGACTTCTTAATATACCATTGTCACCCCTGACAAAATTGCCATCGATCTCTTATTATCATATAATCATTAGTCATAATTTTCGGGTTTTCATGATCTCATAAATGACTCTTGGCAATTGATTTGCTCAAACCCACTTCCTAACAAGACCCACACACGTACGTTGGGTAATTTATCTCTAAAGTGTTTTATTTACTTACAGAGTTCCTCCTTCTCATTTTTCTTCATTTACTTCTTTGTTAGTTGTTGAGTTTTTGCACTGTGTGGAGTTGTATTGGCATGACATTTCTTTGTGGAAGAAATCAGGAACTTGCCGTGTGGCAGGGGAGCCCAGGTACGGGTTAGCCTCTAAGCTCCCTGTATTTCTGGACACTCTTCTTCATTAGTACCACGTTTGCTTCCTTGGGAAAGATGAGAGATGGATGGGTGTCGGCTCTGGTTGCGCTCACCCAGGGGCAGGCAGGATCAGGCTGTGTATTTTGGGGGCTGTTGCTCTCAGACTTCAGGGCAGTCTGATCTTTCCTCCTGGAGTTCACCATTCACCTTTCCCTGGTAGTTCCGTTAGAAACACAGAAGTAATCAGGGGCTCCCCCTTGTGGCTGCTGGAAAACGGACACTTTCCATTTCTAAATGTTCCTGCAAAACAGCAGTTCTCAGCAGCTGGGTTTTGTGATCCCTCTGAGCCTTTAAAACATGTTCAGGATAGAAAATAGCTTGTAGATGCACATACCTACCTTCATAAACATATATACATACACATGTATGCTTATAGACGGTAGGTAGACAGACATATATACTGTTTTAGAAATCAAAATTATCATTCAAAAGTATTAATGTGTTATTCTTTTAAATTAATAAAAGACCCAGTATGTTGCTGATGAAAATGCAAAGTGGTGCAGCCAATGTGGAACCAGTATGATAGCACTTAATACAGTCAACACACAGTGATCTATCCGGCAAACAACTCTATTTCTTGATATTCACCCAAGAGAAAGGAATACCATCACAATGGACCTTCAGCAAAGTAAACACCCAAAAATTAAGGGACAGAACCTCGCTTTCACAATGATGCAAAAGACAAAACTAAGCAATGAACTTTCAGAAAATAAGATGACTAAAATGCTATCACACTTATCAATTATCTCAATAAATGTCAATGGCTTGAATTCCCCACTGAAGAAGCATAGATTGGCTGATTGGATTGAAAAACACAAGGTGGAAATGTTGAACAGGCTTATATCGAGTTCTGAAATAGCATCAACTTTACAAAATCTCCCTAAAAAGAAAAGCCCAGGACCAGATGGCTTCACATCAGAATTCTACCAAACCTTTAAAGAGGAACTAGTACCTATATTACTAAACCTCTTCCAAAATATAGAAAAAGAAGGAATACTACCCAACACATTCCATGAAGAAAACATCACCTTGATCCCTAAACCAGGGAAAGAGCCAACAAAGAAAGAAAATTATAGACTACTATCACTAATGAATATTGATGCAGAAATACTCAACAAGATCCTAACAAACAGAATCTAACAACACATCAAACAAATTATACACCATGACCAAGTGGGCTTTATCCCAAGGTCTCAAGGCTTGTTCAATATACGCAAATCTATAAATGTAAATTCAGCACATAAACAAATTAAAAAATAAAGACCATATGATTCTCTCAATTGATGCAGAAAAAGCTTTTGACAATATCCAGCATCCCTTCATGATCACATTTAAGAAAATTGGTATAGAAGGTACATTTCCTAAACTAATAGCGGCCATCTACAGCAAACCCACAGCCAATATCATACTGATTGGAGTTAAATTGAAATCATTTCCACTTAGATCAGGAACCAGGCAAGGTTGCCCATTATCTCCACTGCTCTTTAACATTGTAATGGAAGTTTTAGCCATTGTAATTAGGGAAGAAAAGGTGATCAAGGGTATCTACATAGGGTCAGAAGAGATCAAACTTTCACTCTTCGCAGATGATATGATTGTATATCTGGAAAACACCAGG
>CAUYRH010156554.1:0-14378 GCA_963574655.1 Perodicticus potto | reverse complement strand
GGGGGGTGGGGTCTTGGTGTGTGCCATACCTTTTGGGGGCAAAACACAATTGTAAGAGGGACTTTACCTAACAAATGCAATCAGTGTAACCTGGTTACTTGTACCCTCAATGAATCCCCAACAGTAAAAAAAAAAAAAATTTGTCTATACTACCCTAGACAGCACCTGTGGCTCAATGAGTAGGGCACCGGCCTCATATACCAAGGGTGGCAGGTTCAAACCCGGCCCTGGCCAAACTGCAACAAAACAACAGCCAAGTGTTGTGATGGGCGCCTGTAGTCCCAGTTACTCAGGAGGCTGAGGCAAGAGAATCGCCTAAGCCCAAGAGCTGGAGGTTGCTAGAAGCTGTGACGCCACAGCACTCATCGAGGGTAACAAAGTGAGACTGTCTCTAAAAAAAAAAAAAAAAAGTCTATACTTGTTTAGTATAGACTTAATAAACAAGTCTATACTAAATACCCAAAGTGATTTACAGATTCAATGTAATCCCCATTATACTACCAAAGTCATTTTTTGCAGATCTAGAAAAAGTGCCTCTATGCTTTGTGTGGAACCAGAAAAAACTCTGTACAGCCATAACCTTAAACAAAAGGATCAAGGGGGCATCACTTTGCCAGGCTTCAAGCTATACTACATACAAGACTATAGTAACCAAAACAGCATGATGCTGGCACAAGCAGAAAGACATGAACAATGGATCCGAACAGAAAACTCAGATGTAAAACCTTTCCTCATATTGCCATACGATCTTTGACAAAGGAGACAAAAACATACAATGGGGGAAAGAATCCCTATTCAATAAATGGTGCTGGGAAAATTGGATAGCCACATGTAGAAGACCAAAATAGGACCTACACCTCTGACTACTCACAAAAATTAATTCATGATGGATAAGATACTTGAACCTAAGGCATGAAACTAAAAAATTCTCGAAAAAAAGGTTGGAAAAATTCTTATAGACATTGACCTAGGCAAAGAATTTTCCCAAAAGCAATCACAGCAATAACAAAAAGAAACAAATGGGAACTGATCAAATTAAAAAGCCTCTGCTTTTCTGTCAAGGAAACAATCAATAGAACAAATAGGTATCTACCTACAGAACGGGAGAAAATACTTGCAGGCTATGCATCTGAAGAACTCATGCAAATTAGCAAGAAAAAAAATCAACCCTATAAAAAGTGGGCAAAAACATGAACTGAAACTTTTCAAAAGAAGATATACTAATGGCCAGTAAACATATGGAAAAATGCTCAACATCTCTAATCACCCAGGAAAACACAAATCAAAACCACAATGAGAAATCATCTAGAGCAGCGGTTCTCAACCTGTGGGTCACAACCCCTTTGTAACAATGCAAATACATCCTGCATATCAGATATTCACATTACAATTCATAACAGTAGCAAAATTACAGTTATGAAGTAGCAACAAAAATAATTTTATGGTTGTGGGTCACCACAACATGAGGAACTATATTAAAGGGTTGCGGCGTTAGGAGGCATTAGCAAGGTTGAGAACCACTGATCTAGAGAATGGCTTTTATCAAAAATTTCCAAAACAACAAATGTTACCATGGATATGAAAAGATAGGAATACTTAGGCATGGCTGGTGGAAGTTCCATACAACCCATATGGAAAGTAGTTATGGAGATTCCTCAAAGAACTAAAAGGAGACTTACCATCTGATCCAGCAATCCCACTACTGGGTATTTACCCAAAGAAAAAAAGACATTTTATTAAAAAGGCACCTGTAGTAGAATGTTTACAGAACCACAATTCACAACTGCAAAGATGTGGAAACTCAAATTCCCAGCAATAATGAGTGATTAATAAAATGTATACCACGGAGTACTACTCAACCATAAAAAATAGTAAACTAGCTGGGCATGGTGGCTCATACCTGTAATCCTAGCACTTGGGAGGCTGAGGCAGGTGGGTTGCCTGAGCTCATGAGTTCAAGACTAACCTGAGCAAGAGCGAGACCCTGTCTCTAAAAAAATAGCCGGGTGCAGTAGCGGGGGCCTGTGGTTCCAGCTACCTGGGAGGCTGAGGCAAGAGAATTGCTTGAACTGAAGAGTTTGAGGTTGCTATGAGCTAAGATGCCACAGCATTCTACCAAGGGTGACCAAGCAAGACTCTGTCTCAAAAAGAAAAAAAAAATGGCATTAAGTTTCTCTCAGATATATGTATTTTTCACTTATAATTAGCAAGTATAAAAGCAGTCTTACTCTCTCAAAGAGTTAGCAATTTTGGCAGCCCCTTAATAGAAAAAAATTAGCATTTGGAAAATTTTAACCATAAACTACAATTACCAGTAGAATCTCCATAGTTGACCACCTCCCTTCATTGACTACTTCCTTAAGTGGACCTAATTTTCATAGACTAGACATGTACCACATGTATATATCAATACAGTAGGGCTAATTCCTTATGCTGACCTCCTTTATATGTTGAGTAGTTTGTTATAGTCTCTTGGGTGGTCAACCTATAGAGGTTCTACTATATTTGTACATAATGCTCCATCAAACTATTCAGAGGCAGCTCTAATACTTGAGTGTTATTTTTGGTTCCTTAAAGATAGCCATTATCAATGGATTTTTTTACTAAACACTTGTTACATTAAAAATTTCAAATAGATAATAAAAAGATACATAAAAAAATAAGACAAAAAAAAAAGAAAGAAAGAAAATGTTTGGAGACAGAAGTTGTCAAAATTAACAAGCTAGAAAACCAAATCATCTTAAGTAAAATATTAATCTAATTTTAAATCATGTCTAAAATGCTTATGTTGAAGAAAGCCTTTATTATTTGAATATTACTTTCGAAAGTAAAAATTACAACATGAAAAGTATCTATTTTCTTTTTTTAAGTCTATTTTTACCTTTTGGATCATTTAGGTCAGCGGTTCTCAACCTGTAAGTTGCGACCCCTTTGTAACAATGAAAATACCTCTTACATATCAGATATTTACATTACAATTCATAACAGTAGCAAAATTACAGTTATGAAGTTATAAAGTACAGTTTCATAGTAGTAGCATGAAAATAATTTTATGGTTGGGGGTCATCACAATATGAGGAACTGTATTAAAGGGTCGCAGCATTAGGAAGGTTGAGAACTACTGATTTAGGGGAAATTATTATACCAATTTGTAAAATTACACAAAAGTAAAACACATTAAGTTTTCTGACACTGAGTTAACTGGTGAAGTGATATTGAACTGGATTATTCCTAATCAGGTCATTTACAACATTTCAAATAATGAAATATTATGCAAAAATTATGCAGGAATTCAGTATTAATATGGAATAATTCTATATTGATATGGAATAATGGTGATGACAGCGGCATTAATTATAACAATGATAGCAAGAGTTACACCCACTAACACAGTACTTGTAGCGAACTTTATATTAACTCATGTCATCCTCTATCAACTTCAGGAGGCAGGCACTACTTGTATCATTCCCATTTTATAGGTAAAGAAACCTAGAAGCAAACAGGTTGAATAAGTTGTCCAAGGTCACGTAGGTAGTTAATGGCAAACAGGGGATTTGAACCAAGGCAGTAATTAATTACTACCAAGAGTCAACCAATATAATAGAAGTTCTATTACATCAAGTGAAGAAAGCAAGGTGTAGAACAGTATACAGTATGTGTCTATTTGTGTAAAGAAGGAAGGGAAAGTTATATATGTACTTTCCTGTATGCACATAAAATTTTTCAGAAACTCAAAATGAGTACATGTCTCAGAAGAGGGAAACCGAGTAGCTAGCGGACAGAGGCAAGAGACAGATTTTTACCGTTGACCCATGAACTATGGGAATATATTACCTATTCAGAACATCAAATAAAATTCTATTATCTACATAGGTTAAAGTAAAAATAAGCTAATATCCACACTAACAAGATAACAAGGTAACTAATATTTGATAGAAGCATCAGAATAAAACATACATCAGTATTAATGAACTAAACAGCCGAGAATGGAATGGAAAGTTACTGAATTCTTATGCTGTAATTTGAGAATACAATTAAATTTGAACCATTAAAAATCGTTTTTAGAAGACTATAATAAATAAATACCAAGGAAGTTAGGCAAAAAGGAAAGCAAGATATTTTTCAAACAACAGAATTACTTTTTTCCTAATATCAAAATTAGAAAGAATATGCCTGAAATCCTGAGGGTAAATAAATCTTGAGTTTTCATGTAATTACGATCAATTCCACAAGAGGATGCTATAGCTCTATAATTGAGGAAGGAGGCTAAAAGTATTTTCACTCTAAAAGGAAATGGTATTCAGATTTTTATATTTCCTTACATCTGTGGAGGTATAAATGAATTAGCAGATGTTTCTATTCTCTGTATAATTCTAGCACTTAAAAATGTCTATACTATTGGCATTAAAATGCCCTATTAATAAAGTTAATTTGTTTTTAATGAAGTATTCTCTTTGCTAGCACAAAGTTTGTCAAGTTTTTGGGACTTGCACCTGCCACAACACCTCACTATTTTTAGAGATGGACAACATATAAAGGTGGTCAGCATAAGGAACTAGCCCTAAATATTATCACCTAAATATTGGCCCTGGGAGGTGCAATGACCTGAGCAGTATGACACACAATTTTAAAAACTTGACAGTGGGCTCAGCGCCTGTGGCTCAAAGGGCTAAGGCGCCAGCCACATACACCTGAGCTGGTGGGTTCGAATCCAGCCCTGGCCCGCCAAACAACAATGACGGCTGCAACCAAAAAATGGCCGGGTTTAGTGGCAGGCGCCTGTAGTCCCAGCTACTTGGAAGGCAGAGGTAGGAGACTCGCTTGAGCCCAGGAGTTGGAGGTTGCTGTGAGCTGTGATGCCATAGCACTCTATCCAGGGTGACAGCTTGAGGCTCTGTCTCAAAAAAAAAAAAAAAAAAAACTTGACAGTACCCTACTCACTGTGCCACAGGCGCTGTCCAGGGTAGTACAGACATTTTAACAACATTAATTTTGCCAGTCCTTGAACACCATATTTTTAATGAAGTATTCCGTTTATTGCATAAAATTTCACCAAAATTGGAAAAAGATATCTGGAGACAGTCTTATTTAAAACACAATCATCCACAGTTCTTCCCACAGCTCCTGAAAAGTGTTATCACATAAACATTGGCCCTGGGAGGTGCAATAAGTCATTATTCTCTTCTGTACTGAACAGCATGACACACAATTTTAAAAACCTGACAAATTAAGTTTAGAAATTTTCATTTTAAAATGTATGCTATTTTATGGAAGGTAGAAGATATGGCATATGGGGAAGTTGATGGGCCCTAAATATTCATCAATTTTTTAATTTTCTTCTACTCCATGGATACATTTTAGAACTTATAAAATAACACCATCCATCATAAAGATTAATAAATCTTACAGATGCATTACAGACTAGTAAAAATAAAACAAAAATTTTTAGAACCTAAAAATTGTCTATAAGGGATAACTGCTTGAGGATGAAAGAGTTTAAAATGAAGTCTGGCTAATCAGGAGAGGCAGACTCTTTTAAGGACAAATGAGACTGCCTATTAAGTGTCCATAAGAAACACTCCTCGTGTAGGTAGCAGAAATTGAGTTCTAAAAAGTGATCCTAATCCTAGCACTCTGGGAGGCCGAGGCAGGTGGACTGTCTGAGCTCCCGGGTTCGAGACCTGAGCCAGAGCGAGACCCCCATCTCTAAAAATAGTTGGGTGTTGTGGTGGGGGCCTGTAGTCCCAGCTACTTGGAAGGCTGAGGCAAGAGAATCATTTGAGCCCCAGAGTTTGAGGTTGCTATGAGCTATGATGCCACTGCACTGCGACAAAGTAAGACTCTGTGTCAAAAAACAGAAATAAAAAGAGTCTGTGTGCCCCAGGCGCTGCTGGCGCTGGGCTTAGCCGCACAGCTCTCCTAGCCACTGCCCCCCTCCGTGTCTTATGGCGGCCATCCGTCCAGCAAGATGCTGTTGTAGCAGGGATACATGAATAACCAGCTCATAGGAAATGAAGAAACCACTTCTTGGCTGGGTGTGGTGGCTCACACCTTTGGCACTCCAGAAGGCGAAGGTGGGAGAATACCTTGAGCTGAGGAGTTCAAGACCAGCCTGAACAAGAGTGCAACCCTGCCTCTACTAAAAATAGAAAAAGTAGCCAGGCACTGTGGTGGGTGCCTATGTCCCAGCTACTTGCGAGGCTGAGGCAGGAGGATTGCTTGAGCCTGAGTTTGAGATTGCTGTGAGCTATAAGGCCAACTGCATGAAACTCTATCACAAACAAACAAACAAAGAGAGAGAAAGAGACAGAGAGGGCGAGAGAGAAGTAAGGGAGAGAAGGGAAACCACTTAGTATGTAATGAGAGCTCATAAACACAGCTAGAATAACTGGTGGGCGATGCTAGCCTTGCCTATAGAGATGGGCAGACTATATGAAGAGACAGTTTATAGAAAGTGAGATGCAGATCCCTAGCAATCACTTAAAAAAAGAGTCAGCATGATGGACACTCTTATATTGTTGGTGGCATGTGAAGTGGAACAACCATTCTGGGAAGTAATTAGCAATATGTATCAAGAGCTTTAAAAAGTTCGTAACTGGGAGCATGAGCTTTGCAGTCAGATAAAACCAGGTTAAATTTTGGCTCCGCTCTCATGGCTTTCAGCACTTTGAGCATGTTCCTCTACTTATTTGTGCTTCAGTTTGTCATGTGTGAAATGGAAACGTATCTCCTCTGTGGTATTATTGTGAAAATTCAGTGCAGTATCATATCCAAAAAATGCTTGGATCATGGGAAGTACTCAAGAAATGAGATTGTTGTAGCAATTCTGAATAGGTATTAGGAAACAAGGTCAAAGATTAATGTGCAAAAAAAAGTATTCACTATAGTATCGTTTAAAATAAAGAAAACTTGAAAAAAGAAACCCTAAATGTGGAACAATGGAAAATAATAAATCGTGGTTTACTCAAAAAATGGGATATTGTGCTTCCGTTTTTTTAAAAAAAAACATCTTTACCAAGCTGTCTTAATTATGTGAAAAATCTTTTTGAAACAATTCTCACAAAGTAAAATAGAAACAAGATTTATAACAATATCTCAACTTTGTAAAACAAAATAAAATGGAATTGTCAAATATTATATATGTCTATAAGGTTAAATCACTGGCTAGTAAGGCAATGGTGATTTTATTTATTTATTTATTTTTCTTAGAAACAGTGTCTTACTTTATCGCCCTCAGTAGAGTGCTGTAGAATCATAGCTCACAGCAGCCTCCAACTCCTGGGCTTAGGCGATTCTCTTGCCTCAGCCTCCCAAGTAGCTGGCACTATTAAGTGCCCGCCACAACGCCCGGCTATTTTTTGTTGCAGTTTGGCCAGGGCTGGGTTTGAACCCACCACCCTTGGCATATGGGACTGGTGCCCTACCCACTGAGCCACAGGTGTCACCCAAGGTAATGGTGATTTTTAATTGCCTCTTTTTGCTTACCTAAATAGAAATACATGCATGGTCATGACAGGAACTGCTTCCCAATTAATATCTTTTGAAATACTTTTCAAATACATGGAAATAAATCTTAGAAGAATGCAAAAAAGAAAGAAAGAAAGAAAGAAAAAATAAAAATAAAAAGTGATCCTTAGGGCTGGGCATGATGGCTCACGCTTGTAATCCTAGCACTCTGGGAGGCCAAGGCAGGTGGATTGCTTGAGCCCAGAAGTTCAAGACCAGCCTAAGCAAGAGAGAAATCCCATCTCTACTAAAAATAGAAAAACTAGCCAGGCATGTTGGCAGGCACATATAGTAGCTAGGGCTAGTCAGGAGGATAAATAGCAAGAGGATTGCTTAAGCCTAAGAATTTGAGATTACTGAGATCTAGGCTGATGCCATGGCAATCTACCCAGGGCAACAGAATGAGACTCTATCTCAAAAATAAATTAAAAAAAAAAAAAAGTAGTTCTTAAAAGGCAAATGACAAAGGCGCGTTCATTTATACTCAGCTGAAACCCATGTCTAGCTTGAGAGACGCTGGGCAACCTATAGGAAGGGACAGGATACAGTGATATGAAGACAGAAAAAAACAATCCTTTTACAATTCTGGTAGGGAAATTAGCATTAATTTAATGTCTGAACACTAAATCATCAAAAGATAAAATAATATTGTAGCCATTATTGAACCCCTACAGAGCCTAAAAGGTGTTATTGACTAAATCAGCTCAACAAGACCCTAGACCAGGCGTCCTCAAACTTTTTAAACAGGGGGCCAATTCACTATCCCTCAGACCGTTGGATGGCTGGACTATAGTTAAAAAAAAAAACTATGAACAAATTCCTATGCACACTGTACATATCTTATTTTGAAGTAAAAAACAGAACGGGAACAAATACAATTCACACCACCGCATTCCACTGCATTCATTCCACCGTAGTTTGAGAACCCCTGCCCTAGACATTCAGAAAATAACATTAGAATCACCCCCAGTATATTTCAATGGGGTGTGGAGAAGGAAAAATACTGGTTGGTTCTCATAAATAGCTGATTCCCCTGAAAACAAAACCAAATTCTTTGCTTTCAAACATCTACAGTTCCCATGACCACTAATAAACTTTCTGAGTTGCAAATGTTGATTTGTGACCAAGCATCTTCTTACATAGGCAACTATTACACAAAGTAAATATTTTCTATTTCTCCTCAGAATTAAGACTTTGCTTTTGAATAGTAAAATATTTCTAGATGATTCAGTTTTTTTATCAGTACCACAGGTCAAATCATAAAACTATCAATATACTTATATTTCTGCAACAATGAATTAATGATCAAATCAATGTTAAGTGACATTTGGCTTATTCCATGGCAAATTTAAAATATGTTCACAGAAAGAATTTATTTGCATATACACTGTATTAAAGAGGATTAAACTATGGAGTTTACTAGCATGCTTGTCTTCTTACCAGGCTTGATGGGAGCTATCAGTTCTTAACACATTCACAGGAACCTTAATCTCACCTAGGAAAACATCTTGGACCAGGTTTCCATTGTTCCATAAGTCAATCCTGAAATTTGAAAACAGGCTTTACTTCTAGCAAACAATGTTTACGCATATCACCAGATAGTTTCAAATTTTTTGATTTGTTATAGCAGTAATTTTACATGCTTAAAAGCAAGAGATGTTAGCGATGTCATATACTTCATTATCCAGATCAGCAAAGCAAATTACAGTAGCTTTTATTTCAAAGGGCAGAAAGTAATCTTACACAGCCTAAAAGAAAGCACTTAAGTTTCATAGTTTGAAAGTCTAAGCTTTATTTTAGCCTGTAACAATAAGGACTACAGAGCTACTTTGTTGAATTTGAGAAAACAACACAAGGCTATAGTTTTTCTCTCAATTACAACCAATTAACATGTTAAGATAAGTGATTAAAAAAATACATTACCTGATCACTCCAAACACATGATTAATATACCATTTAGAGGAACACACTGTTAATACCACACCTACACATGCATTTATAAAGTTTTCTCTTCCCAAACAGATTAGATATTTAAGACCTAGGAAATAGCACAAACTTCAAACACATGCACCTGTTGAATTCTCTTCTTACCTCACTGAAATTTCTGTTAGACAGCAGATATGTTAAGAAGAACAAAAAAATTAGTTCTAAATTGACTGAGATATAATTTCTTTTCCATCCATTATATTATGGTCCAGAAATTTAATGAATAATTAAATTTGGGAAAAATAAATTAATACAATAAAATAGGTGAAAATTAGGTTATTTCTGGTTTATACCTGGACTATTTCTGCAAATAAATCAGATTTTGAAAAGAAATTTTGATTTAAATTAGATGCATGTTCTGTTAAGTTTCACAACCAACTCACTATAAAGAATTCTAATGGTTCAATTTTTTCAGTTAAATGTAGTATTTTCTTTTGGCACACAAAAAAATGAGTTCTGTAAAACCCCAAGGTACGTACCTGATTTCTAGCTTTTCAATGTCCTCCTCTTCTACCTGGAACTGGGACTTTCTGGTGTAACTACTGGATCTGGTTACCTATAAATGAAGTATTTTAATAAAAAGTTTTTAAAATATCTTTTTTCTTACATGAACCTAAAAATGATCATCCCTAAAACCTTCAATTGTGGATATAAATAGAGGAAAATGCCTTAAGTTTCACCTAAAACTTGAATATAAAAACAACTACAGAAGTAGCAGGCAGGTAAGAATAAGGGTATAAAAAGAAAGATCTAAAGAATCCTCGCCTCCGTGCCATTCCTGCAACTCACCATACGGCAGCATTAGGTTCTCTGGCTCACAGGCAGCCAATAAGCTAGAGACTCAAAGAGTGAAAACATCCTATTGCAATGAAGCTGAATTTGCCAAGAACTATTTAAAGACTTTATCCACATTTCTCAAGCTATCAACCCTACCTGCACTCCCTTCTCACATTTTTGTTGAAAATATCAAGGCCATTGGCAGGAACTTCCCCAATGACCATCCACCTTGATGAGATTTCTCATCCTCTTCTCAACCAAAAGACGAGACAATTCTCCTTTTTTCTAAGGCTATCCCACCCAAACATAGTCTGCAATAAGCACACAGCAAGCACTATTCAATCTATTTTAATTACAGCTTTCTTTACCATCTTGTTCACCTCACTCAAGTCTAAGAAAAATTCTCCTCTTAAGTTATGGTCTTTCTACCTTTTTTCTTAGCTAAGTATCTGAAAACCGCAATCTATTCTTAAAGCCTGAACTTCTTCACCACCTACTCACTACACTAACTCCTTGTCACTGACTACTTCATAGATCACCCTCTTAAAAATCTCTCTATCACCAAATCTGATGATCAATTCTCAGTTCTCACCTTGTTGACCTCTCTATCTAATGTAGTCATCACACAACTACATCTCCTCTCCCTGAAACACTTCTTTGAGTTTACCTGGGCACTTAATCCTAGCAGCCCTCTGCTGCTCTTTGTTTCTTCCTCAAAGCCTATACATATGGGTATTCTCCAAGGTTTTACATTTCATTCTGCTCTAAAAACCACCTGGAGCTGCACAGTGCTGCATGGTTTACACAGTGCTTTCACATCCATTATCTCCTTTGTTCAGCAGAACACTGCTGGAGGTAGGGGGAGCTGGGGTAGATTTATTACTCTCATCTTGAAAATGAGGGAGCTAAAGTACAGAAATTAAGTGACATTCTCAAAGTTGAATACTTATTGACAGAACTGAGATTCGCTCCTTTTCTCCTTTATTGTATGCCTCTACTCCCTTGGCTTTCTTAATTCTTCATAAACAAATCTTGAGTCTTGATTTATAACTATCAAGTCTGATCTAAAACTAGTTATGAACTCCTATTGGAGGATTTTGTATGTACACCCCAAGCAAAAATGTTTCTTCCTCCTAATTTTTCTTTCCTTTTTTTTTTTTTTTTTTTGAGACAGAGCCTCAAGCTGTCACCCTAGATAGAGTGCTGTGGCATCACAGCTCACAGCAACCTCCAATTCCTGGGCTCAAGCTAGTCTCTTGCCTCCGCCTCCCAAGTAGCTGGGACTACAGGCACCCGCCACAACGCCCGGCCATTTTTTGGTTGCAGCCGTCATTGTTGTTTGGCGGGCCCGGGCTGGATTCGAACCCGCCAATTCAGGTGTTCGTGGCTGGTGCCTTAGCCCGCTGAGCCAAAGGCGCCGAGGCCGGGGATGTTGCATTTTTATCTTGATCATCCTGGTGTTTGAATTACTGCCTTTCTTAATCATACATTATACTCAGAGCTGGCTAGCAGATGTGGACTTTGTGATGTGATTTTTTAAAAACAAAACTGTGTGAATTTTTTTTTTTTTTAAACTGTGTGAATTTTAAATAAAGGAGAAAGACAAGTTTAATGAGTGACCCATTCTGCACCCCCCATTTCCTATCACCTAGCAGCATTGCTCTTGTATTGTTTATACAATGGACATTTAGTTTATATCAAGGTACTGTAGACATTTAGTACAATTCTTTATTGTGTGTTCTGTTTGTGCATTACAGGATGTTTAACAGCATCCCTGGCATCTACCTACTAGATGCTAGTACCAGCCCTCAGTTGTGACTAGTATAAATGTCTCCAGGTATTGCCCAGTTTCTCCAGGGGAACCAAAATTGTTTCTGGCTGAGAGCCACTGAATATCTTCATCTTTTCCCTTTCTCCCTTTTGGATTATTATGGAGCAGGCCTCAGACATTTTCTTCCTATTTCATATGAAAAAATAAATTATGCTATAATCTTTTTTCCTCCTACTTGAAAAGATATTAGAAATTCCTCGGCATTAAAACATTAATAGTATATTCTGTAGTTATTGTTCATAAGTAGCAAAAGAATTTAGGATGAGTAGCCATTTTTATTGGCAGAGAGGAGGCAAGCTCTCAGGGACACACTTTATGATACCCCTGAGGATCTGGACATGGAGTTTGAGCCATTGGTTTAGCTTCTCCCTTTTTAGTCTTACAAGCTGTCCTCCTACACAGGGTGTGGGTGGGGTCTTTTTGACTGGAAAAAAATCTTATTGAGATATAAGCCTTGATAGAGCACAGGCTTTATTTAGAGGCATCTGAATAGCTTCTCATAATTCCTCGTGAATTATCATTGATTGACTTGAGTAATTTGACCTTGTTAGCATTGGTGGGGATAAAGTGGGATGGGCTGCAGACAGCACTGAATTTGGCAGGGTGTATGTGAGAAATAGACTTTGTGGGTATGTATTTTAATATTTATTTGTGACTACTTTCTGAAACAAAATAATAGGTGAACTTTAGGTTTTTTTGTTTTCACTTTTGTTTCATACTATCTGAAAGAAAAATTAAAAGTTGATGATGTTAGATTTTTTCAAGATCATAATCTTATTTACGGCAGGCTCTTTTTTTTTTTTTTTTTGAGACAGAGCCTCAAGCTGTCACCCTGTGGAGAGTGCCGTGGCATCACAGCTCACAGCAACCTCCAATTCCTGGGCTCAAGCGAGTCTTTTGCCTCCGCCTACCAAGTAGCTGGGACTACAGGCACCCGCCACAACGCCTGGCCATTTTTTTTTTTGGTTGCAGCCGTCCTTGTTGTTTGGCGGGCCCAGGCTGGATTCGAACCTGCCAGCTCAGGTATACGTGGCTGGCGCCTTAGCTTGTTGAGCCACAGGCACCGAGCCGGCATGCTTTTATTTTGAAATCTTTGTTTTTCTACATCTCCTAGCTCAGTGTATTAATTTCAAAATTGATTAACCACAATGGTGTATTGTTTTGACTCAAGACAGCAGACATAGGAAAGATAGAAATTTTATAAAGCCTGACCTTTGGGCATGTATGCTTTTCAAACAAAACTGTTAATGTCCTGAAGTGGTTGTAAACCGCATGTACAGATGAAAGATGACTGCTTCTCTTTAGTGAAAGACGTTGATAGGTAGGAAATTTTCATTTCAATCTCACATAGTTAATTTTGCCATAGAAATGCCATAGAAATGCTAAGTAGGTTCGGTGCCTGTGGCTCAAGCGGCAAAGGCGCCAGCCACATACACCTGAGCTGGCAGGTTCAAATCCAGCCTGGGCCTGCCAAACAACAATGATAGCTGCAACCCAAAAAAAGAAAAAAAGAAAAAGAAAAATAGCCAGGTGTTGTGGCAGTCACCTGTAGTACCAGCTACTTGGGAGGAGGAGGCAGGAGAATCACTTGAGCCCAGGAGTTGGAGGTTGCTGTGAGTTGTGATGGCATGGCACTCTACCCAGGGTGAGAGCCTGAGGCTTTGTCTCAAAAAAAGAAAAAAGAAAAAGAAATGCTAAGTAAAAGTAGCTTAAAGAAACTAAATCAGTAAGCCAATTAATTGCGGTTTTGGCTAGTGAATATGTAAAAATGTTTTTAAAACTGTAGAGCCATGACGTAGTAACTTTAGATGAATACTTGTGTGAGGAAAGTAATTGGAACCATTAAACATTGAAAAGAAAGCAGTTATTTTAGTGAATGGGTTGTTGAATTCTTACTCATCACTTGTGTTTTTTTTTTTTTTGAAATGTAAAAATTCTACCTTTATTGAACATTAAATGGGTCACACAGGTACTTCATAAGGGTTCATTTGCCATTTATTGGCAATAAAAGAAATGAAGGGAAAGGACAAAAAAAAAACTACTCCCCAAATCCTCTGCATGCTCATTGGACTTCAACCGTACTGTGCTCCTTTTCCTCCCTCCCAAAATGCACCATGATCCTTCCTACCACAGGCCTTGGGTATACAACCATTCGCTCTACCTGGAATACATTTTCCTCTTCTGCTCACCTAGTTCACGCCCACTCATCCTTCAGGTCTCAAACACCCCTTCCTTAGAGAAACTTTCTGATCTCTTCAAATCAAATTCTGTTTTAACG
>CAUYRH010156545.1:0-18575 GCA_963574655.1 Perodicticus potto | reverse complement strand
CATTTATAGCACAATGGCAGCTGTCTCCTTGATGGGTGGGAAGGGTGATGACCAACTGATGATGACCATGGCTACAGTCAGGCTGGGGTCAATGTAGCACTGCCAGTTACACAGCTCCTCATTTTTCTTTTCTTTTCTTTTCTTTTTTTTTGAGACAGAGCCTCAAGCTCTCACCCTGGATAGAGTGCTGTGGCATCACAGCTCACAGCAACCTCCAATTCCCAGGCTCAAGCGAGTCTCCTGCCTCCGCCTCCCAAGTAGCTGGGACTACTGGTGCCCGCCACAACGCCCAGCCGTTTTTTGGTTGCAGCCGTCATTGTCCTTTGGCGGGCCTGGGCTGGATTCGAACCCGCCAGCAAAGGTGTACGTGGCTGGCGCCTTAGCCCGTTGAGCCACAGGCGCCGAGCCGGCTCCTCATTTTGCAAGGGAAGCACAGAGAATGATGGCGGTGATGACCACAACCACAGACACCAGGCCAACTATGATCTAATGCAAAGGCTCACCGCGTTTGAAAACAGGGTCGCCACCTGCTTCCTCTCGACGGAGGGTCCCTGGAGGGTGATCATGGCCGAGTCTGAGCCAGGGGCTGTGGCGATGTGCTGTGGGTCCTCCGCACCCTGGAGGCCCCCCAGAATCTCCGCCAGCGCCACACGGGGTCAATTGCTGCTGCTATTGGAGGCAGCAACAGTGGCCGCGGCAGCAGGCGGCGCAGTCCTGGAAGATGAGCAGCTCCACCACGTGGACGGACCGTTAGCCCAGAGGGCCGGCGAAGAGCACCAGCTCCGGCTCATGGATGTGCTGGGGCTTGGCCAGGTGCTGCGGGGCCTCCAGGCAGAACGCGGAGAGGAAGACGGCGTTGCTGAGCGCGCCCACCACCTCGGCGCGGGCGTAGCCGTAGGTGGCCCGGAAGCTCCTGGGGTGGCGCCTGGCTATGTGACCGGCCCCCAGGCCCACGCACAGCCAGATCAAACTCGACAACATGTTGAAGGAGTCAGAAAGTAGCGCGATGGAGTTGCCCAAGTAGCCCGAGACCAGCTCCACCACGAAGAAGGCGCCGGAGAGCACGAGCATGACGAGCAGCCTGCACGTCTGGCCGGAGTAGCGGCCCATCTCTGCAGCCCGCGCCCGAGCGCAGCGGCCGCTGCAACAGGTGGGGGTGCGGCGCCGGGCGAGCTCCGCCGGGGTCTATAGTCTTATTGGCCTTTCTCCCCCAATTCCTTAGATTGAATGCACATATAATCTTCAGTTTTTATTCAATACAATATTGCAAGTTTGTTTAGACAAATGAAACCCAGAACCACAAAGGAAAAAAAAAACTCAGAATATATCATTACTTTAGAATGTATTGTTTCGTGATGATAAAAGACAAAGAATTAAGATCCCTAAAATACAAAAGACTTCCACAAATCGAGAAGAAAAATCCCACAGCCTAACAAGGGGTGAGTCAAGATATATAAAGAGACTTATCTCCAAAGAAATTCAAATTATAACTTAATGTACATAAGAAGATGCAGCTCAACTAATAACTCTTATAAATTTTTTTTTTTTTTTTTTGCAGCTTTTGGCTGGGGCTGGGTTTGAACCTGCCCCCTCCGGTATATGGGGCTGGTGCACTACTCCTTGAGCCACAGGCACTGCCCTCAACTAACAACCCTGAAAAGCATGTTTAAGTGATTTCCAAATACATTTACTAAAAAGCGAACTACTCATTTTATAAAAGAAATGATGATTTCTCTTTCCTGGAATAAAGGCAGCTTTTTCGTTAAAAAGAAAACATCAGAACTGGTTCCCTGAAACAGCCAGATGTCCTTCAAGATAAAACGTCCTTAGAGTCAAAAGCTAGCATCCTCTGTTTCTTAGAGTAGGCTCTTGATTGGATAATTGAAATAACATGGATTCCTGTAATGTTAAGGTGTTCTTCATGCCATCTGTATATGATATGGAAATGTTAAAAGAGCAAGTTTGACTCCATTTTACTGTTTACTCCTTTTCTGTTACATTCCATTCTGTTACATACCTTTAAAACTGGTTCCTCTTGTTTGCACTCCCATTGTGTAACTGTGAATGCATTCAACTAAAATTGTTAGTGATGTAAGTTACTGACTGCACTTGTGATTATGACCATGGCAATTATCACTTTTTTTTTGCAGTTTTTGGCTGGGGCTGGGTTTGAACCCGCCACCTCTGGTATATGGGTCTGGTGCCCTACTCCTTGAGCCACAGGTGCCGCCCAATTTTTTTTTGAGACAGAGTCTCACTATGTTGCCTTCAGTAGAGTGCCGTGGCATCATGGCCCACAGCAACCTCAAACTCTTGGGCTTAAGCAATTCTCTTGCCTCAGCTTCCCAAGTAGCTGGGACTACAAGCACCCACCACAATGCTTGGCTATTTTTTGGTTGCAGTTATCATTGTTTAGTAGGCCTGGACAGTGCTTGAACCCGCCAGCCTCGGTGCATGTGGCAGGTACCCTACTCATTGAGCTACGGGTGCTGATCCTGATTATTGCTTTTTATGATCATGCTGTTTATGACCCTTACCTGTAAGTCCCCCTCCCTACATTTCCCTTAGGACATTGTGGTTTGTACCTGTTTCATAAGGGAGAGAAAAAATTGCTGGTGATCATAGCATTGTGTAAACTGACTAACTGCCCTACCCTCATGGTTCTCCCTACCCCTTTAACTGCTGTTTTCATTTCTATAACAATGCTTGCTTGCCCCCCAGAAAAATTTTGCCTTGTTAAAAACCAG
Organism: Perodicticus potto; assembly: GCA_963574655.1. NCBI lineage: Eukaryota > Metazoa > Chordata > Mammalia > Primates > Lorisidae > Perodicticus > Perodicticus potto. Next base: position 15,828 of record CAUYRH010156545.1, on the reverse strand, counting down.
AACCTCAGACAACGTGGGGCTGCTCTCTGAACCCCTGTCTTGGGTGTGAGGCAGTCGCTGGCTGGCTCTTCAATAAAGGGACTCTGCTGTGAATTTTGCTTGCTTGGTAGTGTGGTCTTTATGGAACTCCTGGGCACAACATTTTGGAGGCCCCAGCAATATCCTCCAGACCCTGGTACAGTCTATCCTCAGGTGGCCTCCAAGAGAGGGACAGGCTGTGGTCCCTCTCAGGGAAGACACCCCCTGGAAACATTCCAGGGCCCCTAGAGGACCCAGAGCCCTCAGGAGACTGGCTGATGATCACCCCAAATTCACCTGTTAGTCCACCTCTGGCGGTAAGCCATTTAAACATCTATTTTTGGCTAGCGTCTGCAGACTTTTAGTGTAACTATTAGTGGTAATTTTGTTGTGCTTATTTGTTGTGGATTGTTATGAAAATATATTAACTGTTATATTCATTTGTTGTGACTTGTGTAAGGCCCTTATGGGCCCTGGGAATGATGCACTTCCTGACTACCAAGAATGGGCTGAACGAGTTTTTCTGTCTAGACATCCTGGCTAGGATCTGAAAAACAATGATGGTAAGAGGTCCCTGGACACTTATCTCCAGACTCTTCAGACCAGCTTGTGGAGGGCTGCCCGGAAACCTACGAACCTAAGGTAGGCGAAGTCCATCAAGGGCCCACAGAGTCCCCAGCAGCTTTCTTAGTGAGGCTCCTCGAGGCATATCAGACTTACATCCTGATAGATCCCAATGCACCCCTCAACAGACAGGCAGTAAATCTGGCTTTTGTTAGGCAGTTGACCCCAGACATCAAAAAAGAAGTTAGAAAGAATAGGGAGGAACCCATGAGCGTGGCACATAAAGTTTACAATACTCATACTCGGGTAGCTCCAGAAGAAAAAGTAGCCAGAAGATTAGGAAGAGTAACTGTTGCTGCCTTAGGAGCAAACCTTCAGGAAAGAACCCAAGGACAGGGAAGGATGGGGGTCAAAGACTGTGCCTAGGAATAGACCAATGTGCCTATTACAAAGAGCAGGGACACTGGAGAAACCAATGTCCACGAAATCCTAGAAGAAAGGGGCAAAAGACTAAACCTATCCTGCCTGTAAATGAAGACTGAGGTGGCCATGGTTCCTTGCCTATTTGCTCCCATTTATCCCCTTAAAATTGGGGGCACCCCTGTGGACTGTTTAATTGACACTGGAGTGGCCCACTCAGTGCTGACTGAACCACTCGGGTCCCTGGCAATCCACCACTCGAGTGCAGGGAACAACAGGCACGCAGCAGCACATCCCTGGACAACTGCCCGCACAGTGGACGTGGGAAATGGAGTAGTGACTCCCTCCTTCCTAGTGATCCCTGATTGTCCTTATCCTCTCCTGGAACGAGACCTCCTCAGAAAACTGAAAGCTACCATCTCATTTGAAAACTTGCCTGGACCGTTATCCTTTCAGGGGGAACCAGCAAGACTCTTAGTAACATGTCCCCTGTCTGAGGAATGTCTCCTCCAACCCCCAGAGTCCCCTGGGAATCCCCCAAAGTACCTACAAGATTTGCCAACCTAAATCCCTGGAGTAAGGGCAGAGACTAACCTACCAGGTGTAGCCTCCCACCACCCCCCTGTAGTGGTACAATTAAAAGCTAATGTAGGGCGGTGCCCATGGCTCAGTGGGTAGGGCGCTGGCCCCATATAACAAGGGTGGCGGGTTTGAACCCAGCCCCAGCCAAACTGCAACAAAAGAATAGCCAGCCATTGTGGCGGGTGCCTGTAGTCCCAGCTACTTGGGAGGCTGAGGCAAGAGAATCGCCTAAGCCTAAGAGCTGGAGGTTGCTGTGAGCTGTGATGCCACGGCACTCTACCGAGGGTGACAAAGTAAGACTCTGTCTCTAAAAAAAAAAAAAAAATGCTAATGCACTCCTCATTAGGGTTAAACAATATATGAAACCAGAAGCAAAGGAAAGCACAGCAATCCACATCAAGTGATTAAAAGAAGCAGGCATCCTAATAACCTGACAGCCTGGAACATGCTTCTCCTTCCTGTCCCAAAACCAGGACTACTGTCCAGTCCAGGACTTAAGAGAAGTCAACAAATGGGTAGAGACCATTCACCCACAGTCCCTAACCCATATACCCTCCTGAGTCTCATACCCCCAGATTGTTGCATATATATAGCGCTGGACTTAAAATATGCCTTCTTTAGCATTCCTCCAACTCCTGTAAGCCAGGCAATTTTTGCCTCAAGTAGATAGACCCTGATAATGGATTTTCTGAACAGTTAACATGGACTCACTTGCCTCAAGTATTTAAAAACTCTCCGGCCCTCTTTGAGGCATTAAGCTGAGATCTCCAGCAATTCAGATTGCAGCACCCATCAATCACTCTCCTACAATATGTAGACGACTTGCTTATAGCAGCCCCTTCTGCTACAAAGTGCAAGGAAGCGACAGAAAACCTCTTAAGCACCCTACAGGAGCTAGGGTACCAGGTGTCAGCCAAGAAAGCCCAACTGTGTGTTCCCCAGGCCACGTACCTAGGGTATGTGCTGAAAGAAGGGAGGGGAGCCCTCTCAACCCAACGAGTGCAGCTGTTCTCCAGATCCCGACCCCCACCACCAAGAAACAGGTACGGGAGTTTTGGGGAACTGTCGGGGATTGCAGGTTGTGGATTTTAGGGTTTGCTGAAATAGCTAAGTCCCTTTACGCAGCCATAGCTGGGGGCGGCGGTGTGGGGAACTCTCCTTTGCATTGAACTGAGATGGAACAAAAGGCATTTGAGACTTTAAAACACGCTCTTGTGTCTGCTCCTGTCTTGGTGCTCTCAGATATTACCAAGCCTTCCCATCTCTTTATAGCCGAAAAACAGGGCATTCCATGACTCAGCATCTAGGTCCATGGAAGAGACTAGTGGCCTACTTGTCAAAGGATGGCCCTTGTGCCTAAGGGCCATAGCAGTTACCACCTCCCTCATAAAAGAGGTGGATAAACTAACCCTGGGTCAAGATTTCTTAGTAACAGCTCCCCAGGCAGTCAAAACTCCAGACACATGGCTGTCAAACGTGAGCCTAACTCAACACCAAGCCTTACTGTTAGACCAGCCCTGGATCCGGTTTCTGAAGACCACTGCGCTGAACCCAGCCACCCTTCTGCCGGATGACAACACTAAGTTGCCTGTCCATGACTGCCTGGAAGTAACCTCGGCCCAACAAGGTACATGCCCTGATCTTTCAGATACCCCTCCTCCTGCTTGATCCAGATGACACCTTCTTTACGGATGGTAGCAGCTATATACAAGACAGAATCTGCTTTGTAGGAGCTGCAGTAATATGACCTAAAAATTAGGTAATCTGGGCCCAACCCTTGGGACATGGCACCTCTGCCCAATGAGCTGAACTCATAGCCCTAACTCAAGCCTTGAGGCTAGGAGCTGGAAAGACTGTAAACGTCTACACGGACAGCTGGTATGCATTTGCTACTGTACACATACATGGAGGCATATATAAACAAAGAGGCCTGTTAACTTCAGAAGGAAAAGAAATTACACACAAGGAAGTAATCCTAGCACTCCTAGAAGCCATATGGTTACCGAAAAAAGGTCACCATCATTCATTGCAAAGGCCATCAAAAAGGAAATTCCTTTGAAGTGGAGGGAAACCGGGCAACTGACCAAGCAGCATGAGAAATAGCCCAAATACCAGTGGGGACTTCAGATCTCTTGGTCATGCCTCCAGCCCTGTTTTTACCCGACCACCCCGTCTACACAAAAGCAGAGGAAGAATATTGTCAGAGACAGGAAAGCACTAAAGACGACAGAGGGTGGTGGACTCTGTCCGACCAATGGGTAAGTCTACCCTCCAACTTGGGCGGAACAGTTGTTCCCCAGATGCACCAATCCCCCATTTCGAGGAGCGGAAGATGGTTGAACTATTAAAACCCAGGCTCCACATACCTCACCTGTATGAACTTTTACCTGATGTAACCTCCAGGTGTTCTGTATGTGCCCAAGTAAATGTGACCACGGGCCCAAGATGGTTGGGAGCCAGATTAAAAGGCAACCACCCTGGGGAACACTGGGAATTAGATTTTACTGAAGTCAAAAAGAAACGACAAGGTTATAAATACCTCCTTGTTTTTGTTGACACATAAATGCTCAGGATGGACAGAAGCTTTCCCAAAAAAAAATGAGACTGCTCAAGTAGCCACTGGGAAACTTCTTCAGGAGCTCATTCTCCAATTTGGCCTCCCACAGGTACTGGGGTCTGATAATGGTCTGGCCTTCATGGCCCAAATATCTATAATGAAGGTGCTAAACATAGATTGGAAACTCCACGGCCTCTATCACCCCCAGAGCTCAGGGCAAGTGGAAAGAATGAACAGAAATTTATAAAGGAAACTCTAACTGAATTTGCCCTTGAGACTGGCGAAAGTTGGCTGGACCTCTTGCCTTTTGCCCTTTTGCAAACCCAGTGCACCCCCTACCAAGTAGGTTTTACCCCTTTTGAAATCATGTACGGAATACCTCCTCCACTCCGAAAAAAGCAAACTAATTTATAACTGAAATTTCTAATCATGCCCTACAAAGGCCCTGCAGTCTCTCCAGCCACCCAAAAGGCTGTTCAAAAGCTCATCAAGGACAGCCAGACAACTCGGACTGACCTCCCGAATTCTTCTCATCAATACCAGCCTGGAGATCGGGTGCTGATCAAGCGATACGGTTTCAAAGCGCTTGAGCCCAAATGGAAGGGACCCTGTGCTATGATCCTGACCACCCCCGCGGCCGTGAAAGTCGCCGGCACTCCTGCTTGGATCCACCACACCCGCGTGAAGCGGGCGCCACCTTGCGACGACAAACAAGAATGGATCGTCACTCCGACTGGAGGTCCTCTGAAGGAAAGACGCTCACCGGCACTTTCACAGTATGGCTATTCCTCCTCTGCTGTAATGCCACGGTGCTCTACTGAGGGCAACAAAGTGAGACTCTGTCTCTAAAAAAAAAAAAAAAAAATAGCATTTGTGTAAACTGACTAACTGCCCTACTGCCTGTTGTTAAAAACATGGACTCCTAGGAGTGAGAGGGGCAGCCTTGCAAAAATTCCAAAAATAGAGCGGTGCCTGTGGCTCAGTGGGTAGGGCGCTGGCCCCATATACTGAGGGTGACGAGTTCAAATCCAACCCTGGCCAAACTGCAACAAAAAAATAGCCGGGCGTTGTGGCAGACACCTATAGTCCCAGCTACTCGCGAGGCTGAGGCAGGAGAATCGCCAAAGCCCAGGAGTTGGAGGTTGCTGTGAGCTGTGCTGTCACCGGCACTCTACCCAGAGCGATAAAGTGAGACTCTGTCTCTACAACACAAAAAAGAATAACATTTGTGTAAATGGACTAACTGCCCTACTGCCTGTTAACAACATGGATTCCTAGGAGTGAGAGGGCAGCCTTGCAAAAATTCCAAAAATAACAGGAAAATACTTAATCCTCCAATTTGCTAGTAACAGTTAAAGATCAATCCTATAAATTCTCTCACTTCTTGAAGTAAATTTACTTCCTAGCACTCTGGGAGGCTGAGCTGAGTGGATTGCTTGAGGTGAGGAGTTGGAGACCAACCTGAGCAAGAAACCTTGTCTCTAAAAATAGCCAGGTGTTGTGGCAGGAGCCTGTAGTCCCAGCTACTTGGGAGGCTGAGGTAAGAGAATTACTTGAGCTCAAGAGTTTGAGGTTGCTGTGAGGCCACAGCACTGTACCGAGGGTGACAAAGTGAGATTCTGTCTCAAAAAAAAAAAAAAAATTTATATGCAGTTGTTTCAAAACAATACCTACTTGGAAGCAATGTCCACATATAAGGTTAGGGAAGAATGACTGAGTAGTACAATGAGATGAATGATGGACGATCCAACTACCTTTGCCCTATGATGTCAGCCAGTTCTTTCCTACTGCAGAGCTTGGGAGGTATCACCCTTTGACAAGTTGAATGCTGGGGGGCCTGAGGCAGCCACACAGAAGCCCTTTCTCCTTCTCTTCTCCTCCTAAGACAAAGACACGAAGGATTTGGCCAGCCTCACCTCCCAGAAGTTCTCTCCAAAAGACCCTAACTTTCCAGGCAAACTGTGGGATTTGTCCACTGCCCTCAGCCCCATTTAAAAGGGGTCTCTAATGGCCCCTGGGCACAAATGCCATCTTTGTACTGCCCAGGAGGGTCATCCTCCTCTTTCAATAAACCTGGCCTGGACATCTCCACTGCAGCAGCCCCCATCTTTGGGTGCCATCATTTACACCTTTCAAGAATGTAGTTTTGGATGGCGCCTGGGGCTCAAAGGAGTAGAGCGCCAGCCTCATATGCCGGAGGTGGTGGGTTCAAACCCAGCCTCAGCTGAACTGCAAAACAGAAAAATAGCCGGGCGTTGTGGCAGCCGCCTGTAGTCCCAGCTACTCGGGAAGCTGAGGCAAAAGAATCGCCTAAGCCCAGGAGTTGGAGGTTGCTGTGAGCTGTGTGACGCCAGGGCACTCTACCAAGGGTGATAGAGTGAGACTCTGTCTCAATAAAAAAAAAAAAAAAAAAGAGTAGAAACAGGCCAGGCACATGCCTGTAATCCCAGCACTTTGGGAGGTTGAGGCAGGAGGATTGCTTGAGCCCAGTAGTTCAAGACCAGCCTGAGAAACATAATAGTAAGACTCCCCACCCCATCTCCACAAATGTAAAAACATTTGCTGGGTGTGGTGGCGTATGCCTATAGTCCCAGGCTAGTCTGGAAGTCTTAGGTGTGTGAACTAAAATAAAATCTTAAAGCTCTCTACCCCAGCGGCTGACTGATGGGACCCCTCTTCATTAAGGGAATCCCTTAACATTGAGTTGCTAGCTGTGGGAAAGGAGGTCAGACATGCCTCATCATGTCGCCTGCCGTCTTGGAGATGTCCTTTGTGACTCAATAACAGACCTAGGGCCATGCAAGGCAAACCTGCAGGTCCTCAATATACAAAACAAATCACTTGAGCCTGGGCAATCTCTTGTAGTCTATCTCTGATTAACAGACCCTTATCTTAACTCAGCATTCCTTTGCTCTGACTCCTGCATTATTAGAGCCTAACTGTTTCAGCCAATTGTCAGCTAAAGAATCTTTAAACTCGTAACATATAGGCCACTGCTTTGAAGTGTTCCACCTTTTGGGGCCAAACAAATGTATGCCTTCCATGTATTGATTTATGACTTTACCTGTAATTCCTCCCTCCCTGAAATGTATAAGACCAAACTGTAACCCCACCACCAGGAGTCCACTTGCTTGAGGTTTCTTGGGCGTGGATCTAGGCCCTGGGCCTCAAATTTGATCCAGAATAAATCTCCTGAAATTATTTTACAGGCAGGCACGATGACTCATGCTTATAATCCTAGCACTCTGGGAGGCCAAGGTGGGTAGATCTCTTGAGCTCACAAGTTTGAGACCAGCCTGAGCGAGCGAGACCCCATCTCTACTAAAAATAGAAGAACTAGCCAAATGTTATGGCGGGCCTCTATAGTCCCAGCTATTCAGGAGGCTGAAGCAAGAGGATCACTTGAGCTCAAGAATTGAGGTTGCTGTGAGCTATGATGCCACAGCACTCTACCCAGGGAAACAGAGTGAGACTCTGTCTCAAAAAAAAAGAGAAAAAATTATTTTACAGAGTATACCATCTTTTTCATTGACAAGTGAGAGGATAATTTGAGCCTAGGAGTTTGAGGTTACAGTGAGTACTAATGATGGCAGTGCACTCTAGCCTAGGTGACAGAGTCCTGACACCTAGAAATAAATAAATAAATAAATACAACCTGTAATCCACCGCCCAGAGATAAAAAATCATTATTAGTATTTTATGGATATTTTTCAGGCTTTTTTTTTTTTAATTGAGACAGAGTCTTACTTTGTTGCCCTCGATAGGGTGCCATGGCGTCTTACAGCAACCTCAAACTCATGGGCTCAAGTGATCCTCTTGCCTCAGCCATCTGAGTAGCTGGAACTACAGGCATGTGTCACAACATCCAGCTAGTTTTTCTATTTTTAGTAAAGAGAGGGTCTCACTCTTGTTCAGGCTGGTCTCCAAATCCAGAGTTCAAAGGATCTTCCTATTTCAGCCTCCCAGACTGCTAGGATTATAGTTGTAAGCCATCACACCAGCAATTTTTCTACTTTTGGTAGAGACAGGGTCTTGCTCTTGCTCAGGCTGATCTTGAACTCTTGAGCACAAGGGATCTTTCAGCCTTGGCCTCTCAGAGTGCTAGGATTACAGGCATAAGCCACTGGGCCTAGCCTCTGGACATTTTATTTTATTTTATTTTAGAGACAGAGTCTCAAGCTATCCCTCCTGTGTAGAGTGCTGTGCTGTCATAGCTCACAGCAACCTCCAACTTGGGCTCAAGTGATCCTTTTGCCTCAGTTTTTATATTTTTAGTAGAGATGGGGGTCTTGCTTTTGCTCAAGCTGGTCTCAAACTCATGAGCTCAAGCAATCCACACGCCTCAGCCTCCCAGAGTGCTAGGATTACAGGTATCAGCCACCACGCCTGGCCTTATTGTGTAATTAATTAATTAATTTATTATTATTATTTTTTTAAGAGACAGAGTCTCACTTTGTCACCCTTGGTAAAGTGCCATGGCATCACAGCTCACAGCAACCTCCAGCTCTTGGGCTTAGGCGATTCTCTTGCCTCAGCCTCCCTAGTAGCTGGGACCACAGGCGCCTGCCACAACGCCCAGCTACTTTTTTGTTGCAGTTTGGCCGGCGCTAGGTTTGAACCCACCACCCTTGGTATATGGGGCCGGTGACCTACTCACTGAGCCACAGGCCCTGCTCCAATTAATTTTTTTTGAGACAGAGTCTCAAGCTGTTGCCTTGGGTAGAGTGCCATGGTGTCACAGCTCACAGCAACCTCAAACTCTTGGGCTTAAGTGATTCTTTTGCCTCAGCCTCACAAGTAGCTGGGACTATAAGTGCCCATCACAATGCCTGGCTATTTTTTGGTTGTAGTTGTCATTGGTGTTTGGCAGGCCCAGGCTGGATTCAAACATGCCATCTCCAGTGTATGTGGCTGGCACCCTAGCCGCTGAGCTACAGGTGCCAACCCTTAATTTATTTTTTGAGACAATCTCACTCTGTTGCCCTGGATAGAATGCCACAGCGTCATCATAGCTCACAGCAACCTCAAAATCTTGGGCACAAGTGATCCTCCTGTCTCAGCCTCCTGAGTAGCTGGGACTACAGGTACCACCACCCCTCCTGACTAATTTTTCTGTTTTTAGTAAAAACAGGATCTCATTTTTGCTTAGGCTGGCCTCCAACTCGTGAGCTCAAGCAATCCACCCACCCCAGCCTCCCAGAGTGCTAGGATTACAGGCATGAGCCATGGCTCCCAGCCTCCTCTAGACATTTTATATAAATGAAATATTACAGTAAGTAGTTTTAGTATCTGGTTTCTTTCATTTTCCGTAGTGTTTTCAAGGTTCTTCCATGTCGTAACATGTGTCAGTAAGTCATTCTTTTTTTATGACTGAATAATGTTTCATTGTATGAATAGGTCATATTTTATTTATCCAATTGTCAGTTAATGGACATTGCTTATTTCCACTTGTCTTTTATGAATAATGCTGCTATATATAATTCATGTACAAGTGTTTTGTGAATAGGCAGGGCCCAGTGGCTCACGCCTATAATCCTAGAACTCTGGGAAGCCCAGCTGGGTGGATTGCCTGAGCTTAGGAATTTGAGACCAACCTGAGCTACAGTGAGACCCCATCTCTAAAAATAGCCGGGTGTTGTGGTGGGCACCTGTAGTCCCAGGTTCTTGGGAGCCTGAGGGAGGAGAATTGCTTAAGCCCAAGAGTTTGAGGTTGCTGTGAACTGTGATGCCACGGCACTCTACCAAGGGCAATATAGTGAGTCTCTGTCTCAAAAATAATAATAGTAATAATAGTTAAAATAAAATTCTAATAGGTTTAGGGGGTACAAATAGATTTTTGTTAGGTGGATATATTGTACAATGGTAAAGTCTGGGCTTCTGGTCTACCTGTTAACCAGATAATGTACATTGTTCCCAGTAGCTAATTTTTTATCTCTCCCCTCCTTTTTTTTTGTTTTCAATTGAGACAGAGTCTCACCTTGTCGCCCTCTGTAGAGAGCAGTGACATCATAGCTTACAGTAACCTCAAACTCTTGGGCTTAAGTGATTCTCTTGCCTCAGCCTCCCAAGTAGCTGGGACTACAGGCGCCTGCCACAATGCCCAGCTATTTTTTGTTGTTGTTTGTTTAGCAGGCCAGTGCTGAGTTTGAACCCACCAGCTCCAGTGTATGTGGCCAGCGACCTAACCACTGAGGCCCCCTCAAACTCCCCTTTTCTTGAATTTTTAACTTTTGGAGGAAATGTCAGACTGTTTTCCAAAGCAGCTGCATTTTATAATCCCACTTGCAATATAAGGAAGGTTCTAATTTCTTCACATGTGTTTTGTTACTGTTTGTGTTTTTAATTACAGCTATCCTAGTGATATGACATAGTATCTCATTGTACATTTGGTTTATTTTTCCCTTAAGATGATTGATGTTGAGTAGCTTTTCATGTGCTTTTTGGCCATTGGTGTATTCTTTGGAAAAACGTCTATTTGGATCCTTTGCTCATTAATACAATTGGATTTTCTCTTTATTGTTTAGTTGTAAGAATTTTTTATGTATTCTAGGTACATGTTTCTTACCAGAAATATGATTTGCAATATGGGCTGTATTTTCACTTATTTATTTATTTTTTATTTATTTGTTTTTTCTGAGACAGAGTCTCATTATGTCGCCCTCAGTAGAGTGCTGTGGTGTCATATCTCACAGCAACCTCAAACTCTTGGGCTTAAGCCTCAAACTCTTGCTTCAGCCTCCCAAGTAGCTGGGACTATAGGCGCCCGCCTCAACACCCGGCTATTTTTTTGTTTTAGTTGTCATTGTTGTTTAGTAGGCCTGAGCCGGGTTCAAACCTGCCAACCCTGGTGTATGTGGCCAGCGCCCTAACCACTGAGCTATGGGCACAGAGCCTATTTTCACTTTTTTTTTTTGGAGACGAAGTCTCACTATGTTACCCTCAGTAGAGTGCCTTGGTGTCACAGCTCATAGCAAGAGAATTGCTTGAGCCCAGGAGTTTGAGGTTGCTGTGAGTTATGATGCCATAGCACTCTAGCCTGGGCAACAGATTGAGACTCTGTTTAAAAAAAATAATAAAATAAATAGAGGCTTGGCACCTGTGGCTCAGCGGCTAGGGTGCCAGCCACATACACTGGAGCTGGCGGGTTTGAATCCAGCCCAGGCCTGCCAAACAGCAATGACAATTACAACCAAAAAATAGCTGGGCATTATGACAGATGCCTGTGGTCCCAGCTACTTGGGAGGCTGAGGCAAGAGTTTGAGGTTGCTGTGACCTGTGACGTCACAGCACTCTACCAAGGGAGACATAGTAAGACTCTATCTCCAAAAAAAGCAAAGACTGTCTCAACAGTACAACCTATTATCTCAGCTCCCTAACTGAAGCTTCAGTCCAGTTTAAGGTTACAGTGAGCTATGATAGGGTCACTGCAAACCCATCTGGGTGACAGAGTGAGACTATGTCTCAAAGGAAAAAAATTTTTTTCTAGGGTCAGGCATGGTGACTCAGACTGGTAAGCCCAGGACTTTGGTGGGGGCTGAAGGCAGAGAGGCCAGGAATTCAAGGCTGTCCTGGGGAACCCAGTGAGACCCCATCTCTACAAAAAAAAAAAAATGGCCAGGCATGGTGGTGTCCACCTATAACCCCAACTACTTGGGCAGATGAAGCAGGAGGATTTCTTTTTTATTTTTTTTTAAAGAAAGGAAGGAAGGGAGGGAGGGATCAGCAGGAGGATTTCTTAAGCTCTTGAGATAAGTGAGATATGATTGTACCCCTGCACTCCAGCCTGGGCGAGAGTGAGACAGGTCTCAAGAGAAAAAAATAAGCAAGTCCTGAGACTGCCATTAACTAGACTAGTGCACTCCTGAAGGATTGAGGAGTATGTATTCATTCATTCATTCACTCATTTTATGTATTCATTTCCAGACAGTAGGACTATAACTGGTAGAACTTAATACTCAAAAGATGTATTGTATCTTGAATGGCTAAGTAAATGAAAGGAAAAATGATGTAACTTGGTGATTGAATGGCCGAGCTCAATGATGTTTTCAGACTGTCACTACAAGGTAAATACACTACAGAGATAGAAGGAAATCTATAATAAAAATTGAGTGTCTCATTCACGTGATTTTTTTTTTTTTTTTGAGACAGAGTCTCAATATAGTTGCCCTTCGCAGAGTGCTGTGGCGTCACAGCTCCAGCAACCTCAAATTCCTGGCCTTAAGCGATTCTCTTACCTCAGCCTCACAAGTTTAGCTGGGACTACAGGCACCCACCACAATGTCTGGCTTTTTTTGGTTGTAGTTGTCATTGTTGTTTGGCAGGCCTGGGCTGGATTTGAACCTGCCAGCTCCCGTGTATGTGGCAGGTGCCCTTGACGCTGAGCTACAGGTGCTGAGCCTCATGTGATTTTCTTTTTTTTTAATGGCTTAAAATTTTAAAACATTTATTATCTTGCAGTTTCTATGGGTTAGGAGGGGTTTATACAAAGATATGAATACCAGCAGTCAGGGATTGTTGCCAGCCATGTTAGAAGGCTGATCACTGGCAGTTGCAGTGAGGACGGGCCTGGCCACAGCAGGCCAGGGCTGGGGGTTGAAGCTGTTAGTGCAGATAATTTTACATGTTTAGCTGATCCTACGACAGTGGGAGCCCTGAAAGGTTCTGATCAACTGATCTCTTTTGGTAAGCTGACATTTTTTTCAGGTGTTAAAATCATGTCCTGACATTTCTTGTAACTTTCAAGTATTGAAAATGCCTGAGGTGAGTTATAGAAACAGGAGATATTAATCACCTTAATAGTGTTGAACTGAGATGTTTTAATCTGGGGTTAAATGTCATCACCTAAATTATACGCCATTTTCCCTCCCTAAGACCACTATACTGAAATGATCCCAACTCTTTTTTTTTTTAGACAGAGGCTCACTATGTCGTCCTTGGTAGAGTGCTGTGCTGTCACAACTCACAGCAATCTCAAACTTTTGGGCTTAAGCCATTCTCTTGCCTCAGCCCCCCAAGTAGCTGGGACTTCAGGCACCCACCACAACACCCGGGTATTTTTTGGTTGCAGTTGTCATTGTTTAGCAGGCCCTGGCCAGGTTCAAACATGCCAGTCTCGGTGTATGTGGCTGGTACTGTAACCACGGTGCTACGGGCGCCAAGCCTGATCCCAACTTTTTTTAATGGTTTTTTATTTTATTAGGGATCAAGGGTTGATGAGGGATTCTTATGGCTCATATAGTCCTAATTAGGAATTTTTTTTGGTAGAGACAGAGTCTCACTATCTCGCCCTTGATAGAGTTCTGTGGCATCACATAGCTCACGGCAACCTCCAACTCCTGGGCTTAGGCGATTCTCTTGCCTCAGCCTCCTGAGTACCTGGGACTACAGGCGCCTGCCACAATGCCTGGCTATCTTCCTGTTTTGCAGTTCTACCGAGGCTGGGTTTGAACCCGCCACCTTCAGTATATGGGGCCGGCGCCCTACTCGATGAGCCACAGGCACCGCCCTCCTAATTAGGAATTTTGATGTCTGAATTTTTTTTTTGTTGCACAGGCTAGAGTGCTATGGTGTCAGCCTAGCTCACAGCAATCTCAAACTCCTGGGCTCAAGCGGTCCTCCTGCCTCAGCCTCCCAAGTATCTGGGACCATAGGCGTCCACCACTTTACCTGGCTAATTTTTCTATCTTTAGTAGAGATGGGTCTTGCTCTTGCTCAGGTTGATCTTGAATCCTGAGCTGAAGGGATCCTCCTACCTTGGCCACCCAGAGTGGTAGGATTACAGGCATGAGCCACTGTGCCTGGCCTGGTATCTGAATGTTTAATACTAATTGTAGGCAGAGAAAAAGGTGGCAATTTTAAGAAAATGTGACATAGGAGTGCAGCACCCTTAAAAATTCGATTAAATGGCAAGACTTCCTTGCCCTTAAGGACACCTGTGTACTAAAGTAAAGAAAGGGTTTTGGTCAGTCGTGAGATAGTGTAACACTTAACGTCTTCTTTATACTCTCATACTAGTATTTCTCACGAATGAAGTAAGTGATCTTTATTAAAGATTGACTTAAATACATTCAAGGCACTTAATATTGAACTTGATGCTTATTGCTATTCCTAAAAAACAAATTTACTGAAATTAAAATGCTTTCTTTAAAACAAAAATGTTGCACTCACTTTTCTCCCACCAGATCTGGTTTTATGTGTTAAATCATGGAGGATGAGTTCTAGAAACCCAGTCATGACTTCCAATGAAACAACCGCCTCATACTCAGCCCACAAAATAACATGTGATTTACTGCAGCATAATTTTCCAGTCATCCTTTTGGCCCTTGGGCCATTATCAGCTGGCTGGGAATATGTCCCCTACACTTCTTTGGCCTTGGAAACCTAGTACAGATGGTTGTCTCATGTGACCTAGGATTTTTCTACTTTATGAAGGTGCAAAAGTGATACTTTCAGTGGAAACCGTATTTGCAATGTCCATACAACCATTGTTTTTCACTTTTAGCAGTCAACACATTATAAAATAGGCTTTGTGTTAGATACACAGGCATCTTGCTCAACAAATTGAAATATGGCTTGGTGTGGCGGTTCATGGCTGTATCCTAGTACTCAGGGAGGCCAAGGAGGGTGGATTGGCTGAGCTCAGGACTTTGAGACTAGTCTGAGCAAAGACCTGTCTCTACCAAAAATAGAAAAATTAGCTGAGTGTTATGGCAGGTGCCTGTAATTCCAGCTACTAGGGAGGCTGAGGTAACAGGATCAATTGCTTGAGTCCAGGAGTTTGAGGTTGCTGTGACCAGTGGTGGCATGGCCCTTACCCAGGGTGACAGAGTGGAATTAAAAAATAATAATAATAAAAAAAAATGGCTCGGCGCCTGTGGCTCAGCAGGCTAAGGCGCCAGCCACGTACACCTGAGCTGGCGGGTTCGAATCTAGCCTGGGCCCACCAAACAACAATGACGGCTGCAACCAAAAAAAATAAAAATAAAAATAAATGGCCGGGCGTTGTGGTGGGCACCTGTAGTTCCAGTTACTTGGGAGGCTGAGGCAAGAGACTCGCTTGAGCCCAGGAATTGGAGGTTGCTGTGAGCTGTGATGCCACAGCACTCTATCCAGGGTGACAGCTTGAGGCTCTCTCCAAAAAAAAAAGGCAGGAAATTGAAATCTGTTTTCAACACAAGAGAATGCTGAGAATGTCATTAGAGTTAAAAAGGAAGTTGTGTCACATTCGACAAGATTAAAAATAAGCCTCTCTTCACTTCTCCTCTCCCCGTCCCCCATGTGTCTTCTCTCTCCCCCCCCCACTTAATGCTGCTCTGCCGCTTCCCACCAATAAAGACCTTTCGTACAAGCAAAAAAAAAAAAAAGATTAAAAATAAGCAAAGAATTGCTTGGTGTTACAAAATCTTTAATTGGCTTGAGGATACAATCAAAGAAAACATACAGCAATCCCTGGAAAACTGTCACAAAGAAAACACATGATTATGTTATGTGGGTTTGTCCTGTATAAAGCAGTGCACCTGTGAGTGAGCCAAAACAGTCTTCCCACGGATCCTAGTTTCTATGGAAAACAAATTGATTGAGCCAAATCCTTACAACAAAGTAAATCTATGTTCATTTTTAGAAGTCTGAAAGAGAGTAACATAACAATTTTTGTTTTTGAGGCTTTCTTAATTTATAAAGTTAACATT
>CAUYRH010156535.1:0-26182 GCA_963574655.1 Perodicticus potto | reverse complement strand
CATACTGCTGCTCTCTACATACTGCAATCATGATATGACATACCAATTTACACAACAGCCTTTTATTTTAAGTTCTATAAATTCTAGTTTGCTCCACCTGGTAGTTGAGGCTGTATGTAACTGACTCTATTGTGAGTTTCCGTAATTCTCCTTGGAATCAGCGTGAGATACTGGCCTGCCCCCCCTAAATGTAGCTCGGTTTGCCTGGGTTGGATGCTTACCTCAGAAATATGCTTCTGTGTAAGTCTAGTCAAGCTGTCACTGTCTCTTGCTAAATGTGGATGATGTAAATAATAGTACCTTTCAGATAGAATTAATGCAAATATAGAGAACCCAAGGAAATTGCATAGCACAAAGTCTGGCACAGAGCATGTCCTTTTAAAAAAGAAAAGAAGGCTCGGCACCTGTGGCTCAGCTGTCCACCTGAGCTGGCGGGTTCTAATCCAGCCCGGACCTGCCAAACAACATGACAGCTGCAACCAAAAAATGGCCAGGCATTGTGGCGGGTGCCTGTAGTCCCCGCTACTTGGGAGGTGGAGGCAGGAGACTCGCTTGAGCCCGGAATTGGAGGTTGCTGTGAGCTGTGATGCTACAGCACTCTATCCAGGGTGACAGCTTGAGGCTCTGTCTCAAAAAAAAAAAAAAAAAGAAAAAAGAAAAAAGAAAAGAAAAGAAAAGAAAAGAAAAGAAAAGAAAAGAAAAGAAAAAGAAAACTACCTAATTTGGTTACATACATTTGTAGTGGTTATTGTTTGAAATATATTTTTTTAATATTCTCTTATTCAAAGCCTAAAAGTTGAGACACACAATTTGTAGGTCCCATATTGTACAAGGTATTTGTTGAAAGAATAAATGTATATCTTGCAGATTTCCTACTGTATAGTATAAGCATGGCATGTGGTTAGGATTGATGAATGTAAAAATATTTTGTTAATAGTACATTATATTGTTCCGCTTTGAATGTAAAAATTGCCTTTATAACATCTTTAGACTTCAAGTAGAAATACGTAATCAGTAAAAATCTTCAACTAACTGCATTAAATCAAACTCATCACACTTGGTAATCAACAACCTCAACCCCAAATCCCTGTATATGTCTCTACACTGGTCCATGAATTCCCTAAACAGGAATGGGACATTCTGTTAGATAAGTGAAAGTCTGTACTAGTTATCCAGGAGCAATTCTCAGGCCTCTATGGATTGTGGAAGGCACTTCAGTTATGCTTCTGATTGCCCTAAACTAAATTCTTTATTAGCTGCCAACTATTACATTAGAGATTTCACAATATGCCCCTGTCTCCAGAACATAATCTTGGACTTTGCCCAGCTTGATAACTACTTCTTTCCTGACAGAGCTTTTGACATTGATATGAAAGAGATTCTACTGAGCATATGTAGGGTCTATCCTAATAGCTGATGTGGTGAACTCTTCATAAATTGACAGACAAATGAGTTTCTATACCTTATCCTGGCAACATATCAAGAGCTATAAACTGACAGTAATAAACCATTATATCTTTCTATTTTCCTGAATGATAACACCAGACAAATATCTGTACTATGTAAGAAAATAGGCATATTAAGTTAGCATTTTGAACAAAATTTCAAAATGTAGCCTTTCAAATAAATATTGTTACATCTATTCAAAGTTTTTATTGTTGTGTTTGTATAATAGTAAGTTGAATAATATCCTACTTACTTCTTCTATAAGAGGACTCTGTTATAAAATGAAATCTGAAATGCATTGTATAGGCTTAATTTGATGCATAAAGTTTGTTTTAGAGAAAATTGGACTAAATTGCAAACTAAATATATTATATATAAACCACATTCTGTCCAAGGAGAAACAGGTTCACAACTCCTTTCCTACTATGGTCAGGTAAAGATACTTTCCCCCTTTAATTCTGGGACATAGAGTGTTTCTTGGACCGTATCAGTACAATGCTCCACATACCAGAATTGCTAAATAGATTTTTTGAAATTTATATCTTAAGGGAGATAGTTACCTATATTCAAGAACTAAGGATATTTTTATAACAAAAACAAGACAAGAAATCAGTTCTGTAGTTTAAAAGCCTGCATCTTCAATTTTTCAAAAAAGCAATAGTAGAAACTAACAAATGAAATAAACATACATACAAATAAGCATGGTAATCTGGAAGCTAAAAAATGATTTGAAGAACCAATTGAATGTTGGAGCTTACCAAATTTTACCCTAAATTAAGACTTTGGTAGGACTTTAAGGAGAGGATAACTTCAAAATGTAAATTGGATATTTGTACTTTTTTATCCTGAAAGACTACCAACTATAATTTAAGTCTAGTTTAATTTAGTTTTTAATATCATCATCATTTACCTTGGTTGGAAATAATAGCTAATATCTTTCTTGGAAATAAATTTCCTTTCTCCAAGAAAAACAAAAAAGATTTTAAGGTACAAAATGTATAAGTTTGTAACAGATAAACATCTGTTTGTATGTATATACATTGGACTTTCAGGGTCTTTGACAGAGTATGTGTTGAACACCCATTTAATTAATGGCTTTCAAAAATCCCAGTGTGGAATAAATTTAAAAAACTCTTTCTTTGGTGAAGTTGCATATCATTTTCTAAGGTATCGATTAAGAACTTTGGAACTTTGATTTTACTTTTACAGTGTAAGAGTCTAGAATTGTGATCCTTCAGTTTCATTTCTTAAATTCTATTCATAGAAAAAGGTGTTCCTCTGGTGACACAATGGCTGAAAGACAACTTTCCATAAGGCCATAGGCCCTGATGAATGCTCTGCTCTCCAAAAATGCAACGGCTCTTAGATACAATATGTTTATTTTCTCACCTTTTATGAAGTATTATGTCTTGCCTTGGATGACCTTGGTTTCTTACTCAAACTAAAATTCTTCACAGCTAAAGATTCCCAGTCTTGACTGATCAAGGTCACTATCTGATTCACATAATCTTCAATTGACTTGAGCAAATAGATATTATAAACTCTCAGCACTTTTTGAATTCCTGTTTTGAAATTTTAATTCCTTTTCAAGTAATAAAGACTGTGAATATAACTACAAGTTCTTTTTTTTTCCAGTTTTTTAACAGTCAAATAACTTTGAAAGTTGAATTTGAAAACTAAGAAAACGAAATTGCTTTGGGAACCAAGGCCTAATGTTAGCCATGATCTACCCTGAAGCAAAAATTTTATGGCTAAGTAGTAAACCCTTTGAAAATGTAGCTTATAATGGAAGTGCTGACATAATCTTAACTATGGTTTCATGAACCCTAGCACTAATATGTCTGAGGCATTTTATTACTGCCAATTTATTCTCACTTTTTAAAATTAAATGACCACTTCAACGATCTTTATTTCCCTTTAAGTTTTAAACAAAGTTTTGTGTATGTTAGAGAGAGAGAGAAAGGGAAACAGTGTGTGTGTGATTTGGGTACTGACGTTTTTTCTGTAGCAGAGCAGGTGAAAACTGACAGGTACATGCACATATCCAATACGTTTTTCAGACCATACTTTTCTCAGGCACAATTTCACTATACAAATTATTTAATAACCCCAAAGCCATTTTCTTAAAATATCTGCTGTCTGGGCAATGGTTTTTCCTATTTTTTGATAAAAGTGCTTATTATATTTGTAATTATAATTTGAAGAACCTATTTTTCTAATATAAAGAATAAATAAGTTTGTCATCTAGATTGTCATCCAATAAAAACTGTATTTTTAGGTAAGTATGTGAAATCTCAGAGTATTTTAATCACATGGCAGCAATCATAAATTAATAACAAATAGAATAGGAAAATAAAACTTCAAGGTTAAAAGTGAAACAGTGGATTTGAATTGAAGTTATGCAAAAATGGCTATAGATCAGAAATGCTCAGGACAGAATTTCTCCCATTCAACCAGGTCTATTATTCTCAAAAGCCAATTTTTTCTTATCATAGTCTCATGTTCATGGAATTCTCCTAAATTATCAAATGCTATTTTTCAAATAAACCTAGATAGCATAAGCAAATTTTACAACATATTTTCGTATAGTAGTTAAGCATACCTCTCAATTCTTATATATATAAAATACTCTAATAATCTTTTGAGGATACAGAAAAAACACAGTCATTTTAATCTTGGTTTTGGAATTTACTCTTCCGTTGTAGGGAAGATAATGTATTAAATATATTTATTGCATTCAAATTGGTATTAAATTATTTAAACCAATGAAAAAGAAGTGATTATATATAGTACAAAGAACACTCTACATTTTATATGAATATTCATACATTTGAGTTTCCAGATTCAAAATCTTACATTATAAATTATTTTTGAAAAATGTCTTACTATACTGTTTCCTACATGAGTCCAACAGAATTTTCTAGGTTTCTCAGTTACTATAAATACCATTATAGTTTTCTACAACTAAAATTGACATTTAAATGCTATAGTAAAAATTATGTCACAAAAATAATTTCCCAACATTTAGCTAAGGTACCACATATCAGGTAATCTCATAGATTATTATTACCATTCTATCATTCCTGTAATTTTTTCAGTAATCAAATATATTGAGCATCTATTAGGTACAGGACTGCAAGTTAACAAAGATTAATTAAGGACAAAATTTCTTTTCCAATAACGTACAAAGTAGTAAACAAATAAGGATAGACATGAATAAATAAGCACTTTAAAAACTGACAAATGCCTTCTGCCCTAAATAAAGCCTCATAGTTCCTTAAAAGATGAAATATTATTTTCAGCATAGAGTTCACCAACATTTGATAGGGAGCAAGGGCTAGCATATTAATAAAGGGATAGTAATTTTTTGATTAGTTCATTTAACCTGGTGACAGGTCAGAAGCAATGGATTAACAATAAGGTTGTAAGAAGTTGACAACATCAAATACTTAAGGATTTTTTTAATTGTAAATAATTTCAGCAACTCCAACTGATTTATAAAATACTTTTTGATATAGTGAAGAGAGTGTGCAGATAACTAAGTAAAATTTAAAATGGCAGTCTCTTAGACTCCCCATGTCAGTGCTTCAATGCACCAGGAGTTGAAATATCTCAGTGCCCATAATACATTCTAATGCTTCACATCAAAAGGGAAGCTAACTGCCAGGGATGTCTTCTTTGCTTAGCAAAGATACACATGGACAGCTGACTGCTGTACTTTATGAAAAAAGCAAGGGTATTGTATAAAGTTATTTGTCTGAACTATTAAAAGTTCTGATAACTTAAAAATCTTTTATGATAATTTGACTCTTACGTTATAACAGAGATGGTTAAATGAACTGAACAGACTCTTTCAGGAGCCTTGAATAGTTCAAGGTCAAATGCCAGGGCAGGCAGGGCAGTAATAACAGTCATGCTTGGCCCCTCCCCTTTGTTTGATCAGTGCCTGTTCTGGTTGGTCAGTGTTTGTGTTGTACCAGGTGGTCAATGTTTTGACTATCACCGTTGGTGCCAGCTGGACACACCTACATCTTTTAGACTTTTTTCTGTTTACTTATTTGCTTCCCATGTACACATTTAATAGAAGCTATAAATATTAAAATGTGGCTTAAATTCTAATTTTCAATCACAAAAAACACATACAGTGGACTCTTGAAGAAGATGGAGGTTGGGGTAAGGATGACTGCACCGTTAAAACCCAATGTAACTTTGACTCCCAGCAAACCTAACTACTAATAACCTACAGTGAACTGGAAGCCTTATGGATAACAAGAACTGTTGATTAGCACACATTTTGCATGCCAGATGTACTATATACTATATTCTTACAACAAAGCAAGCTAGAGTAAAGAAAATGTTATTAACAAGATCGTAAGGAAGAGAAAATATATTTACTATAAATGGAAGTGGATCATAATGAGGTCTTCATCCTGATTGTCCTCATGTTCAGTAGGAGGAGGAGGGGTTGGTCTTGCTTTCTCAGGGGTGGCAGAGGTGAAGAAAACTCACCCATAAGTAAATCTATGCAGTTCAAAATGTGTTGTTCAAGAGTCAACCAAATATTATATATGTACTATAACACATATATGTTTATATATTATACACATATAATTCTCTATTTGTTACAGACAGGCGGTCCCCACGTGATAGACATCTGACTTATGCACAACTTACGCTTACAAGTGGAGGCCATGACAGGTAACAGGTCAACATACCTGCTCCGACTTATACACAAGTTCAACTTAAGACCAACCTACAGAACCTCTCTCGTACCTAGTCCAGGAACTGACTGTATTTCGATCCCCTGCCATGTAAACTTTCCACGAGAGTTATGCTCAGAAGAATGAGCTGTTCACAATTTTTAGACATTCTTCCCAGCAAGGGTAATTGAATGAAAATAATTAGGTCCTTTAATCCTAATGAAGACGATGTGAGCAATGTAGGTAGGATTTCTGGTTCGTTTACTACTAATGCAAACTCTTAAGATGACTTGTGTCATTCTCTGACCTGATCAGATGGGACACCTGCCTTCCCTTAAGGAGTTTATATATTGTGATTAAATAGAAAAGCATCTGCCCCAGGGGAATCTTGCCGGCCTACTAACCTATATTTGACACTCATCTTCATTGATGAGCTTAAGAATCCTATGGTAGCCAACAATAATCAACATTTTTTCCAAATGTTCTAACAAGTCGGCTTGCAGACATCTGTGGGGTGCTGCCTGGCCACGTGCTGTGCGCGTTTCACAAGCTGCCTCAGCTCCACACTGGTCTGTGATGCTGCCACTCCCTGGCCCTGCCCCAATAACCCTTTCTCTCAGAGTAGTGGTTCCTGGTAATAGGACAAGAATGGAGACTGTCAGCGTGGGCAGGTTGCCATATGGAGGTTGACAGCTGCTCGATCAGATTAAGACAAATGCAATAGGCAATGGGAGTGGAAAAAACAAAAAAAACTCAGTTCAGAGGAAAACTTTGTTGTTTTGCTCTTGATATTTTTTCCCAGGATTTTTAGAAATAGAGCATCCGTTTTAAAGATGGTTGTGTAAGCAAATAAGCGTGAGTTAGCACTGATAGGAAGCTAATCAAGAAAAAGTAGTTACGGTCACCTTTAAAATTCTGTGTTTTGAATGCTGATCCTCTTTGCCTGTGGTCATAGTGTTTAATTTGAAAAGATTTTTCCTCCCCTCATCCCACCCTGGGCATAAACACCTCTTCAGGCTATCTTATAAAATAATAAAGACCCTTACTTTCTACAAAGGATAATAATGCTGGAAAAATGGTTAAAAAGAATGAATGTTTTTAAAGACTGCATAACATGCCGAGAGAGAGTTTTACAACCCAGTGAAAGATAACATACCACTATCAATAGCCGAGCTCATGAATAAATAAATATTTACAACATATACATATGCATATCAAGGTAAGACTACATTGCAAGAACTCGGAATCTGTGGAAAATATTTATGCAACCCATATCCTGTGACAAACACAGGCACTAAAATGGAAATAATTTTAAAGTACAGTCAACATCAGTAAAGTTTTCCAGTAACCCGCCTGACCTTTCCAAAATACACAAGACTCTTAACAAAATGCATGAGCTCTGTGGCTATGATTGCCTATGCCTGAACTTAACTGAGTCACATCATCATCATTCAGCAGAGCTAGCAAATTTCTAGCTGAGCTAGTTAGAGTACATTGGAAAAGTAGTCCTATATTCAAAGATGAACCATTTCAGACCTGATTTACAAATGAAATCCCAGGCATCTGTATTTGGAGCTGGATGGAATGAATAAATGCCTAGGGACACATGTGAGCATTTTGAAAACAACCTTTTAAAATGGCTTAACAACTTTCCTAAAATCTTGCTGCTGTTTTTCACTGAGCATCTAGAGCCTCAAAGTCTACTGCTAAATTAAAAATAGAAAATTAAAATGTGACATAGTGTAAGCACTGTCTTTGAAAAACGTACATAAGAAAGAAAAGTTCACACTCCTGACATCCCCTAGATTCGATAACACCGTGTGTCTCTACATCCTGAGCTGCCAAAAGCTGCCCATGCAGGCTAACACATATAACAGCTTGCAGTTTGCAGGGGGGAAAAAAAATCCATTGATAACACCAGGAAACATTGTAATGTGGTGATAGAATTTACGGGGCCTGAAGACAATTTGCAGCACCACACCTCTGGGTGGATCTGCACCAATCATCTAATCCAAGCACCTGCTGGAACTTTTCCCTCAATGGTACAGTAAGTAGAAGATTCAATGTCTTTAGTGCCACAAAAGAAGAAACAATAAGATAAAACTGAAGGGGCTTGAGTATTTAGAAAACCCTGCTGAGATGCTGTGATAAATTATTAAAACTTCTTGTTAATGTTCATGATTCTCTTTAACCTCCAATCATAACACTGAAAGTAAAGACAGAAGGAGGGGGAGACCCAGAAAATATTTCTAGAACTAAGTTACAAACATTAAGTAAAAGTAATGCTTCTGCAGAGCAAAATCCTCTTCCAGATTTTTCCCCCAACATGCAAACACTGTCTAGAAAGTCTCTCGTGGGGTATTCTGCAGCATCATCTTGGCTTACAGCATTCACAGAAAACATACCTTGATAACTGGTGTTTAGTATAAACAAATGGTATTCAGGGGAAGCAGTACCAACTGAACTTCACAAGAAAATTAATTCAAAGTCGCAAAAATTCTCTCTTGCCTCATAATATTTTCTTTTGACAGCAGAAGAAAATGGATTACAACATTCGAAAGTACTGAAAGGTTCTTTTTCTCATTCAGTAGAATTGTTTTTCCAATAAAGTTAATGCGATTTATCTTTATTAACATATCAACACTGATAGAGTCAGCCAGAAAATTAGTGCTGGTGGCACTGCATTTTACAGCATGCCCTTTCTCAGACATCCTTCTGATCATTTCACACAGGCTGCCAGCAGTTCAGGGATATAACGTATTCAGAACCCATTTCATTTCTAAAATAATGCAGCTTCCTAAGGATAACACACATATCCTTGCCCTAGAACAGCACGCATCTGGTCCTATAGTCTCCCTGCTGGAAACAATCACTGCAATGCTTTGAAAGCCCAGAAAACCAAAAATTGCAGAAACATATTTATATCAATAAGAGAGAAAAACTCTTCTTTCTAGCCACCTACAACACAGATCCCCTTTCCTGAAATAAAAACCTGATTTCAAACCAAAGCAGTTCCTCTCCCCCTCAGCTGTCCTCAAGTTAGTATTAACTACCCTTGATAAGTCCATTAAATCTTTAATGCACAACTTTTTTCTCACTTACCCCCTTTCCAAGGTTTTCCTTTCCAGGGGGTCCTGGTCAGCTTGCTCAAAGTTGGTCCAGAGAAGAATAGCATCAAAACGAAGAGAAGTTCAAACCTAGTAAATTTCCCCACTTTCTCTGATAGTAACATTTCCACAAGTTAATTTCACAAAATTTATCACATCCTCTTCCCTCCCAGTTATGAAAATAGTATTAATCATTGAAAAACCCGAGGTAGGTGTTGTTTTGCCATCTTTAACAGCTGAAGTAGCAGCTCCCTGATGTAGCCCTGAGCCAAGCTACATTTTTCACGGATCCGGCTCGGTCTCCTCAGTACGCAGTCAGCACTGCTTCTGCTCCAGGAGCTATAAAATAATTTCTGTTCTCCTCTTTGCTTTCACTGGGAATCTATTCCTCAGCGTTCTGGGTGAGCTTGATTGAAAATGATAAAAACAGTAATGTCTGTGTCCGGCAGAAAAAGAGAAAAGATGTCAGGATTATGTGAAAAAGATGAGAAGCAGTTGTACTGACAGCTTTCAGGCTGCCTGTGTGATCCTAATAGCCGTGCAACCAACCAAATTGCTCTTTTAAGAGTAATAAGGCTTCAGTGGAAGCCGGTGTCAGAGCTACTTGGGTGGGTAGTGCTGGGCTTGAAAATCACCCAGGAACCGCCACAGATAACGACTGCTCCGGTCCAGCCTCAGAGTATTAGGGCTGAGCTATGTACAGATGAACAGAGGGTAGTTAATCTATTGTGTGGATAGAAGAGGATTCAGGCAATGTAGTGCAGAAAGACTCAGAACTTAAAACGTGTTTTACTTTTCTTTTCCTTGTGACATTAAAAGGGGATTGCCTATGCACTGATGTTTCACAAATGTTCTAAAATATTTATTAGATGAACAACAATAAGCATATGTTACAATTTTTCTCTCCCATAACAAACCAGAAAGGGCAAGTTCTCATGGCACAGTTGCAGTTCTTCTGTATTAAAGCCAGTGTATTTTGCCATCTCTGTGGCACCCGGATGAACACACCCCGCCTGTTATTAGCAAACTTTTGGAAACACCAACACCAAGTCTATCAAGGCCGTGTTAATCACACATTGCAGAAAACACGTTTTTTGTGATTGTCACCATGGCAATATTAAAATAAAAAAACTCTCCGGATGTCTCTCAGTCTTCTGAAACTATATTTCTGAAAACATTGCTGGTAACAAGGTGTGGTTATAATTAACCATCAAGCCCCTGACTCTGCCCCTGGATAAAAGGGGGCGGGGAGCGAAGGCGTGTCAGATACAAGGGATTTGCTCTCTACCACCTGAAGTAAATTGGCATAATCAAAACACTCTGGCAGATATTTTAAACCTGTCTAAATCTTGGTATTATCCATATGGTCACTTATTCCCTTAATCAGTGAGCAACAACCTGTGAATTTTGTGTTTTATGTGTTTTAATCAATTTCTATATAATGATAACCACCTATGCCCTTGGAAAAGGTACTTTAAAAAGAGTAAATTATCTTCTTGAGATAAGCAGTATATTAAATTTAAAACTATAGTTATTAAAATTTGCTTTTATATATAAAAGACAAAACATTTGTCAACTATATGAATGAAACACATTAAAACAAACACTCAGATTGTGCCTTAATTTAGAACAATAATCACATCATATTCAATTGTTCATTTCCATTTTATAAATAGTGAATTAAAAATGCCATGTCTCTGCATACTTTAAAATGGGAAGTATAAATTTAATTCAAAATTCAATTTTCTCTTTCCAAGTCACTTTTCATCATGTTTACCTGACCCTTTCCTGTGTCTTTAAACTCTCCTAAACAGAAATTAATAGAAACAATATATCAAGTCCCTGCCTCATCACCACCTTGTGAGGGAGACTCAAGAACCAAACTCATTGTTTCCTGGGTCCATTATCTCTCATAATCAGTCAGTTTTGTTTTTTTTTATGACACAGTCTGTAGGTCTTGAAATATCAAGTGAATACTATAACATGTGTAAACAGGGCTTTGTAGAAAGGTGGAACATTTTTGAAGGACCTGAACAGAATGAAGTTAATAGGAAAAGCTCTTTCCTGAATATAGGACACAGCTGGCTACTTAGGCTCCAAAGTATTTTATTTATATTTTCAAATTTGATTGTCTTCTTCTTTTTTTTAATTAAATCATAGCTGCGTACATTAAGGCAATCATGGGATACAATGTGCTGGTTTTATATACAATTTGAAATATTTTCATAAAACTGGTTAACATAGCCTTCATGGCATTTTCTGAGTTATTGTGTTCAGACATTTATATTCTACATTCAGTAAGTTTCACCTGTACGCTTCTAAGATGCACCATAGATGTGATCCTACAAGTTACCCTCCCTCCACCCTTTCTCCCTCCTCCCCTCCCTTGCCCCTTTCCCCATATTCTTATGCTGTGATC
Organism: Perodicticus potto; assembly: GCA_963574655.1. Lineage (NCBI taxonomy): Eukaryota > Metazoa > Chordata > Mammalia > Primates > Lorisidae > Perodicticus > Perodicticus potto. Next base: position 14,510 of record CAUYRH010156535.1, on the reverse strand, counting down.
GGGTTATAGCTTTCACATGAAAGCTATAAATTAGTTTCATAGTAGGGCTGAGTACAATGGATACTTTTTCTTCCATTCTTGAGATACTTTGCTAAGATGAATATGTTCCAGCTCCATCCATGTAAACATGAAAAAGGTAAAGTCTCCATCTTTCTTTAAGGCTGCATAATATTCCATGGTGTACATGTACCAAAGTTTATTAATCCATTCGTGGATTGATTGTGTTCTTGGTAACCCCTGATAAACACCAAGGCCATAGCTTGATCTTGTGTGGAAATTGAAATGAAATTGGAAGAGCAAAATTATTTTTGCTCATGAAGGGAAGGCTATTCTCTTCTAGAACTCATCTGGCTGAAGCTCTAAGTTCTATTCAAGCTTTCTACATATCAGAAGAGAGAAGAGAAACCATCTTCATGTGGAAACAAGTTGGAAGCATCAAAAAGAATAAATAAGGGGATATAAGGGAAAAGGGAAATACTTTGTGGTCCATATGAGACATATCTCTGCATAGGTCTGAGTGTAGGAATGCCTTCCCAAGCATGCTGATTTTAGTGTAGATTCACCAACTTATTACAAGCTCTAAATACTTTTCATGCATTAATTCATTTAATACAACAACCCAAAGATGTAGAATAGACGTAGAATCATTACCTACATTTAGTGCATTATAAACTGAGGCACAGAAAGTTTAAGTCACTTATTTAGGGTCACAGAGCTGTGTGTTGAACTTAGATCACTCAGTTCTCGGCCTCTGCTAATCACCAGGCTGTGCCCAGGACTGATCTGTTGTCTGTTACTCTTAACCCTTTGGAGCTTGATTGCTCATGAGTAAAACACACACACACGAATAACAAGTAAGGATAGCACCCTCCGTATGTGCCAGATTTTGTGTAAGTGCCTTATATATTTTAGGCATTTACTCTTCAGAATTTTGTGAGGAGAATCTTCTATTATTGATACTTTATAGATGGTTACTGAAGCAATGCCATGTAGTGATTAAATGGAAGAGCCAGGATTTGAACCCTGTAGGGCCACAGGCTTTGATATTCTTCCTTTGCTCAGCAGAATCTGGTGTATGGATCTGGGGAAAACAGACAGGGATGCGGGTGGAAGAGATTGGGGTTTGGGAGTTGGGGAAACTGTGGCTTGGGATCGTCCACAGGTTGTTGGCAGCAGCAGAGAGGTCTGTAAAATGGAAAGGTACCGAAAAGGTCCACTGAGAGAGCATAAACTTCTTCTCCACCTGCTTGTGCTAAAAGAATGGCGTGAAGAAAGAGAGTCCCCGGCGGCGCTTGTGGCTCAGTGAGTAAGGCACCGGCCCCATATACCGAGGGTAGCGGGTTTGAACCTGGCCCGGACAAACTGCAACAAAAAATAGCTAGGCGTTGTGGTGGGGGCCTATGGTCCCAGGTAGTTGGGAGGCTGAGGCAAGAGAATCACCTAAGCCCAAGAGCTGGAGGTCACAGTGAGCTGTGATGCCACAACACTCTACCGAGGGCGACAAGGTGAGATCTGTCGCTAAAAAAAAAAATGTCCAGCAAAACTTGACTTACAGGCATTTATAATACAAGAAAATAAATGCTTCAATACAGGGTACAAAGAATTATCCAGAAGATTGCAGAGAAGGAGTAGGACAAAACAGGTGCATATTAAAGTTCAGTGAGAAAGAGGAGAAAGACTTGGTCCTGCTCAGATATTCAAAGTAGAAGAGGTAGGCTTCAGACGAAGTATTGAATGCTAAATATGCATTTTAAGAATAAGTCAAGCAAGGCAAGAGGCAGAGGACAGTACAAGCTGAAGAAATGCACACATAACAGCACAGACATGGGGGCCTGCCTCCAAGGACTGCCAGGGAGACAGTGTGGGGCGTGAAGGGTACAAGTGAGTGGCAGGAGGGGAGTTAGCATCAGTAGACAGAGGTTAGATGAAAACTGTTGAGTATTCCACCTACAAAGGTCTTAGGCTTTAACCTTACTGATGCGGGGGTCAACAAAAGATTTAAATCCAAAATGAGTTTTCACAAAAATATTTGGCTGTATTAGATGGAGAGTGAGATTAGAAGCAGGAAAGAAACACTTAGGAATATAGCAATATTCAAAGAAAGAGAACTTTGGCACCTGAACTAAAATAGTGGAAATAAATAGGAAGAGACTGATTTGAAATAAGTTTTAAAAAATTTAACTTTCTGTATCCACATTCATGAACTGAACAAATCTAATAAATCTGAATAAATTTAATAACATCATACACTGGACCAGGAGACGAGCTAGTTATTTTAAGAATATTTAGACAAAGTCCCTGTCATCATGACGCTCACAATCTTGAGAATTTAGTGACAAAATGGATACAGGAGGAATGGACATTATTCTAGTATTTAAGCTCTCTTTTAAAAATATGCCCTTCAAAGTTTCACTTTGTCTGTCGTGCTAACATTTGCTCCAATTTTGGCACCAGTAAGCCAGATTTAGGAATTTTACTAATTGCATATATTCATATATTAACTTTTATTCTCATGCTATGATCTATTCTAATTACACTCCCTGATATCTTATTATTTATGCATAATAAATGCCATCTTGGCATTTATTTATTTTCATAACAGAGATAGCATCTTCCTAATCACTGATACTAGGTAATAATGGTGTGTAACAGGAACTATGCTACTATATTTTTAATGATTGAACATGTCTGAGATAAAACCACCCTTAATGAGTTTGCAACAAAAAATAACTAAGCGTTTGCAAAAAGTTCATTAAATGTTGTATCAATATGTTTGTGTTGTTTTGAATCTCACTAATTATAATCCTTTTATTGGATATGTTTGAACACAGCCCATTTCTTTTTCAAAAATTCACTGTGTTTGGTCACTAGGTAGCTAAATGGCTCTCAATGAAGATCAGCTTTACCACCAAGGAGACATTTGGCAATGTCAGAAGACATTTGTGTCATAAATGTCACAACAAGGTTGAAAGGATGCTCCCAACATGAGTAGTGGATGCAGGCTAGGGACGGATCCTGCTAAATATTCTGTAATGTGGGGGAAAAGTCCTCCCAACACAGAACTGGCTGGCCTGGCTGAGAAACTCTGATGTGGCCTCAGCTTCACTGATCACAAGATGATTCTTTTAGCCATCATTTCACCCTAGCAGAGTGTCCTATTGACTGAAGCTTATGGGCTGACCATGAAACCATCATCATAATCAGCACTTTCTGCTACAACACCAATGCAAAATATCCTGTTTATATTTTTATGCCTTAAAGGAGGTCAACTATCTCTCTTACTATAATTCACCCACAGTGAATCACTCACCTCCCATAACACTTGACATCAGGCCAAAGAAAAGGTGGATTTACCCATCCAGAGTGATCATATATACATCAGTAAAGATATTTCTTGTTCAGAAAATTCTCAATGTCTTTTCATTACACCCAAAACAAAATTAAAAGAAGAAAATATTAAGAATGAATTTAGCTGTGTGACTCTTCAGTGACTACTGTTTTCTATTAATGTGGCAATGATTAGTGTCTGCAAATAATAGGGTACACTAGTGTTAGTGTATTGTATCATATACTTCATCAATGAGCCATGAGAATAAAATGGTTTCTGGGATTTAATCAAAGAAAGAGTTGTAAGTTAACTATACCATTAGCTTCGTAATGCTTGAAAGACCACAGATCAACTGACTAGTACATATATACATTGTTTCATTAATTACTTTATCACTTCCTAACTCTTGAATATTGTTTTGACTATGCAAGCCAAAATACGGATTTGAATGTTTCAATGTCATATTAAAAACACACTTTAATTTTTTGTTTTCCATAAACAGAAACAAAGAGATATTTTATATAACTTTTCTAGCCTTGTGCATGCAAATACTAATCATTCCACAGGCTAAATAGAGAAACATCACTTGCATGTTATACAAGTAAAATTATACATGTAATACACATGTTAGTTTTATTTTTAAGGTCAAATAGGTATGGCTACATATATACCAAGTCAATTATATAACATGTAAATATTCCAGTTAATGTATGATTGAGAAATTAACTCTGGTTAAATGAAATATATAATTCACCAAAAGAAAAAAATTATTTGCTTCCACTGTTACTGATGAATATTTAAAAGAGTATCATTTTTCTTTATTAGGGATTTTTTAGGAGTGAACATTTCTGAATCCTTCTGATAATTTAGGACCTTGGATAATGCAGCCCCATGGTGTCATGGGCTGCATAACCTATGCACCTACAGTTACTGGAAATCAGAAGGAAGGGCTCACTCTGTAAAGAGATCAGGGCAAGCTGCACTCATCCAACTGTCAAATGAGCTCCTAATATTGCATTGCATTTTTGTCAATATTCCCTTCCAATTAAAAACACAAAATGGAAGGTTATAACTTATTTTGAGGTCCTGATTAATTGTGGTTTTACTTGATAACACGCTTTTCAAAGTGTTAACTGAGATCAGTAGCTTAATATTTCACTCCATAAAAACTTGTTTTGAAAAGGGGTTCAAAATTTTGGTAGGTACATTAGAATCGTCTGGGCAAATTTGTTAAGATATCGCTCTTTGGTTTTCATTCAAGAAAGCCATGTATAGAGCCTTTTGGAAAAAATCTGTTCCAAGTATATACGAAATGTACCTTCTCTCCAGTTTTCATCAATGATCTTGGAAGAAACTCTTAAGCATTCTGGGTTTGATACATATCACCTAGTCTATTAGCTTTAGATGGATACATAAAATTAGGGTAGAGTTTAAATGATTTAAATATATTTGGTAAACTTATGTGAGAAATTAAATTAATTTCAGGCCGATGTCAAGACATAGTTAATCTAAGTTGTAAATGATTACATGATTTCCATAAAGAGTGCAAAATATGGGTCCTGCATAGATGTCCTTTTATCAAGAATATACCTTGGAATCTAGTCAAACATGCCTGACCCTATAAATTATACTTTTTCTTCATCTTAGATATTTTCTCAGGCTTATGTAAAGTTCATTTAAAGGACAGTGCTAGAAAGCTCGACATGGTCTGTTGGCTATGCTGCATCAATTACGTAAAATGTTTCATATCTATGGGAGACATCACTAGCATGTTTCTGAAAAGTAGTATTTCTTTTTTATAATAAACTTATTCAGGAATGAGATATCCTTTTTCCACAAAGACATAAAATCTCAAAGATATCAATCTACAAAGTCTTTCTAGCCAAATACCAGATTTGCTAACATAGTTTTGCAGAGTCTCATGAGGACGAATGTGGACTACGTACAGTCACACATCATTTAGCGGCAGGGATAAGTTTTGACAAACACAGCATTAGGTGAATCTGTCCGTGCAAGAACAACATAGACTCTGCTTCCACCAACCCAGAAGGTGTAGCCTGCTACACACCTGGGCTATATGGTGCAGCCTGTCACTCTGAGGCTACAAACTTGTACAGATGTTACTGTACTGAGTGCTACTGGCAACTGTAACACAGTGGTAATTATCTGGATGTCTCAACATATCTAAACATAGAAGAATTATTTACAGAAAAAATATGTTATTATAGTATGGGACCACCATCATACATCTGATCTGTCTTTGCCCAAAACATCCTTCAAAGTGCATAGCTGTATTGATATATGTGCTTGAATTTATGAATGGTTCTCCCCTGAGTACTCGTGAGGACTTTAGGATAGTATAAAGTTAGTTCCACTTCTAAGTAAATGGTAGGTCTCCCAAGAAAAAGTGTCTCTATATCACAGATGTTAAAAATACTCAAAAATACTTTTGAACAGCTAACTTTGTTTTTCTTTTTTTTTTTGCACAAAAGCAAGTAAGAGTTTTATATCAGTTATAATCTGCAGAATAATGTAAATTTGAATCAAATTAAAAGTAGTATTTAAACAAATGTAAAACAATATATTTACAATGTATTTAAGCATCCTTTATGTCTAATTTATCTAACAATTAGGAATTGCTATAAGGCAATAGGCCTAGCTACAGGCCTATAACATAGTTATCTGTAAGTATACACTTAAGTTGTATCACAGACAAAAATAACACAGATTTAGGAAAATGCCACACCCACCTCCCAATTGTAAGGCATTTGCCAAATTTTTGTTATGTGGCCAAAACTCGTGACAATGGAAGCAGTGACTAGCTAAAATTATGGGTTTCCATTCAACGAAGAAAAAAAGGAGAACAGATTTGGAGGGAGAAAACCCCAGCAGTCTCTGCCATGGAAGGTCATGATAGATGGAAGATAGATCTTCAAAAACAACTTTAATAACTTCTGTCTGGTAATGGAGCAACACTGACTACTTCAGTAATGAAATCATGTACATAATAAACCCATCTTATTTCATAGGCTAACATAATCTCAGAGACAGATCAGGCTAAAAAGAAATCCTGTAAAAAAAAACTATTTCATAGCCAAGCCTTGTGGTGGGAGCCTGTAGCCCCAGCTACTCGGGAGGCTGAGGCAAGAGAGGCTTAAGCCCAGGAGTTAGAGGTTGCTGTGAGCTGTGATGCCATCGCACTCTACCGAGGGCGATAAAGTTAGACTCTGTCCCAAAAAAAGAAAAGAAAAGAAAACTAATTCAAATTTCACAAAGCAGAAAGTGCAAACATTTCTCCCCATGGTATCCTAACATCATACAATTCTGATTTTTTATAAAAACAGATTTTGCATTGAACTCACATGCTTTAGATTCTTAATTTCCAGCCGTTTATTGTAGTGTTACCCTTTGAGATGATGCTAAACAAATATTTTCTTTCTTCATCAAGATTACTCTCCAAATACTTAGGGAATAGCTCTCTCCCTTTACTCTCACCCCTAAAATCGCCTTCAGGCCAAATAATCTGCTTCTCTTGAACACAAGTTTCAGATTCATTATCATCTAAGTAATCGCCTTCCTTTGTATTTCCTGATGCTATTAACCTTGTTAAATTCAATCTTAACATCTCATGCAACAATATTTACCCATCCTAAAGCATAAGACTGTCTTTATTTCTTCTTTCTTCCTAATTCATGCTGAACTAAACATAACAGAAATCATTGGGCAGCTGTTCACAATATGTTACCCCTTCTTATCTCCACCCACCTCCTTCCCATTTCTTAGATAAAGAGTATGACAAAAGCAGGACACAATTACTTCTACAGTTCATTTGTCCTGTGTCCTGTAGCATTAAGTCTAATGATTTTGACAAGAAAAGAGTCACCTGGCTTCATTTCCTTTTCTTCTGAATGCCAATTTAATAGACCATGGGGACTATTCATTAGTCTCCAAAACTTCCAGGAAGAGGCAATTTCCTTGCTTTTAATTTAAATCATTTAAACTATTTTAAAACAATCTGAAAATGTTTGAATTATGCCTAATAGTACAATTTATACACACACTTTGATATATTTACATATATGTGCATATGTGCATATGTAAGCACTAATTTCTAAGTAGGAGGATTTGTTAATTAATCACCCGTAACAGCCAAATAGCTTCCCATTAGTCAAGCCTCAGGTTAATTAATTCACTAGGCGATGAGTGATAGAAGTCCTCGCACTTTCTTCCTATTTCTACTTACTATTCCATCCAGAAGACATGCTCAATATATCTCTCGCTGAGCAGCCTGGTTTGTGCTTCTGTGGATGCTGAATTTTAGCACTAGATCTGATAACTATTTTCTTAGAATGAAAAATATTGAATGTAATTTTTCTTTGACACAGACCTATTTACAGTGGGTGAGAATAGCGCGTACCATTTAGGATCAGAAAAATGAACTATTTCGGGAGCAGCCAGAGCCTGCCATGGAGGGTGAAGTAGATTTCTTACCAATAATGGCAAGCAAACTCTGTAGGAAGAGCAGTCCTCATTCCCTGCGAGGGTGACATTCCAATAGAATCCTCCAGAAGGAGGGAATCACTGAAATGTTTCTTGCAGGTAATTTGCAGAATGCAAACATCTGACCTCGTGTCAGTAGCTCCATCTGTGCCTTTTGTGTCTTAACAGCGTCTTTTGGCAACTTGCTCCCAACTGCTTAAGGTGGATGTGGCAAGGACAGACATTAAGACTTCAGACGCAAACTTCCAGATCAAGGGGACACAGGACTTCATATGTCCAGCCACTTACTGTCCTCACCTGGTTGGGCTGGCCATGAGAATGCTGCGCTGGCTCCCACGGTCTTCATTCACTCTTTCAGCCTCCACCACCCCCAGTGCTAGTCCTGTGATTATGTTGTCTTTTATTATAAAAGAAAGATCATCTGAGTGATCTGATTGAAACTAATCTAATCACATTAGACCTTTATGAGCAGAGAGCTTTCTCAGACTGACAGCAAAAGAGGAAGACAGGGATATCAAAGAGATTTGAAGCAAGAGGAGGATTTGGTGGAACATTAGTCTCCAAAGATAGGACCATGAAAAGCACCAGAAGGTGATTCCTCTATTAAGCCAAAAAGAGCCTTTGGCTCACAAACACATGGCACTGACTTTGCCAACAACATCTATAAACATGGAAATGAGTTCTAACCCTGAGCCCATTTCCGGTGAGGCCTTAAATTTTGGCATTTTAAAAACCCTATGCTGAAAACCCAGCCAAGCCCACCTGGACTTTTGACCTAGAGAGCTGTGAGCTAAGAATTAGGTCTGATTTTAAGCTGGTAAATGTGTGCCGATTTGTTACATAGCAACCAACAACTTACACAGATGTCAAATAAATATCTCCAACTCCACCTGACGTCTCCCCATTTAACTCAGAATGGAAGTTTCTAGGCAATGACTTGGAAGGTCTTTCATAATATACTTCTCCTCCTCTCAATTTGCCCTTATCATTTCCTATTCTCCCCTTCAATTCACTTTTTCTGCCACACTGGCTTCCTCACATTCAAAAGAACCTGGACACTTTAGCCTTAGAGTATGTGTTCTAATGGCCACATTAACTTTGCCTTCAGCTTCAGTAAATTCTTCACTTGCTTCAGGTTTGGGGCCAGATTTTACCCTCTCAATGAAACCTATGTTGACCACCCACATACCACGCTCTCTACCCTTACTCCTGGAATTCCAAATTGTTCCTATCCTGCTTTGATTTCTGTGGTCATTTTTTCCATGGCATTTATTAATTGTTAATAAACCATGCATTTTGCTTCCTCACTATTCTTTATGTTTCCCATATCTCCACAAGTAGAATATACGCTCCTCAAGGGCAAGGATTTTTGTTAGTTTCATTCACAGATTTCTATGCCTAAAGCATCTGAATATTTACCTTTGGTTACATAGCAACCAACAACTTATACAGACATCAATTAAGTATCTCCAAATCAACCTGACAAACAACTCTGGCCTTTTCTCCCGGTTATGTTTCTGCATCTGAATATTTACCTGACATACCAAATGAGCTTAAGTATTCATTAAACAAAGGAATGAAATGCAGGCATTTAGGGACACTGATTGAAAGAGAATGTTCCTATAGATATAAAGCACAAGATTGCCCCTGCAAGGGCACATTACACAATGATGGTGAAACTAGGTTTGCCTTGGACATAGTAGCCATAAACCTTGTTCAAAACCAGTAACAACAATAATGTTTGACACTGCATCTCTTTTTTGAGAATTTTTAAGGCAGACATAGAAAGAATATAGAATTCTGGTGTTAATACAAACCAACAGTGGGATCCTGGTTAAGATATTTCATCCTTTTATGTCTTAGATTTCTCATTTTAAGAAAGGAGATAACAATATATGTTCCGTAGGGTTGTTCAGAAGTTTAAAAGAGACAATGGAATGAAAGTGACTGCCAGAAAGTGTGCACTCTGAGAATATTGGGCCTCTCACCCTTCTCAGCATTCCTTGACTTAGTTGGTTGAATAACTGCCACGGGGTTGCATCCATCTTGGCTAGACATTCTTATTATATATTTGAAGAACCTTTTCAAATATTCTTCTTCATTTTGACTCCGGAATGGATCTGAGAATAAAGTGCCTGGAGACATAATTTAGAGACATCACCTCTAGTATCACTCTCTTAAATTGGAACCTCAAGATTCCTGGTTTAAATCAGATCCAAATCCAGGTGACACACCTCGCTGTGATTGTCATTGACTCCTGTCCCTCTTTATTCTCTTCCTTCTTTCTTCCTCTCCGACCTTTGTATAATCCAGTAGAACTCACCCTTCTATCTCCTGCAGAACTTGGACAGGTGTTTACTCCGAGTTCCTAATATTTTTCAAATAATTGAATAACTTAGGAAGGGACCCAAGCTTATAATTCTCCATGACGGTATGTCTCAGGGAAGCCTATATTATTATTATTTCAAGGCTCTTATTCTTATGCTTCAGGGCTTGTAGTACTGAATATTTTTTAGGGGACCCTAATTCCAATCCCTGATGGCACCCGTCTGGGGTCAGCACTGTCAGTACATTTTAAACAGCACCTGCTCTGTACCCATGACTGCCCCTTGTGCCTGCTCTTCTTTTATGACCATTATTCTTTTTAAAAAATATTCAGAAAGAAACTAGAGCACTGGAGCAAAACACATTTTCCCTTCAAAATACACTTCTTCATTTGCTTATGTTTTTCTCAAAAGTTTCCTTTGGGAATTAAATGTATTTTTAATGCTTGTTACAAGAGTTTTTTTTTTTTTTCTTCTTTAAAGTAAAAAAAGAAGTTTGCTTTCTTCCAAAGTACTTTGAACTTTTTTTTCTTAAACTACAATTCCTAAAGCTGAAGCTATAAACATAATTTTCCTCCTTGGAAATAGATAATTAGGCACCATTTTTAAAAGAGATTTTTAAAGGAGATACTTAAGCTCAAGTATGCAATAAATGACATACTGTGAAACATGGGTATACCTCTAGGCCTGGGCAACTCTGCGAAGCATCATTATACAATGAGGAATTTCTTCGTGATAACAATTAAGATTTGAGTGGTCTAATAATACCCCATTCCTGATTTACCCAGAGGTGGTCAAGGAGATGGAGTCCCCTGGTAAAAGTATAGCATAGCAATGGGAGATATTTTTAAAAGAGAGAATTTAAAGTGGAAAGACTTTCCAAGTAGATGCCTTCACCCCTCCTTTTCCAGACAATGAAATCCCAGTTTTAGAGAGGCAAAGTGACTTGATCTCAGCAAGCATGTGTTTTGTGTTTTGGGGGGGATTTTTTTAGCCTTCATTTCCTTGTCTGTAAAAAGAGAGCTGTCTTTGTTTCTCCATAGCATTTGGAAACATAGATTCTCGCATCTAAAATCAGCTCCTCCAACATCCCACATACTCAGCATGTTAGACAATTGCCTCTGAAGGGGCTGAAGGAGGGAGGGGTCGGCCACTGAATGATTCATTCTGGTGTCTCACATCCTACTGCACAAGACCTACCCCTTCACGGCTCACAGCTCCTCAGCCTTCCCCTTTTTTTGTGAATCAGATATGATGTAAATAAATAAAAATTATACAGCCGTTGTGGTTTTAGAGATACATAGTTAAATTAGTGAGATATGAATGTAACCTTAGTGTGTGAAGGTGCTTTTTAACCTTTTCCTTCCTATATTCTGATTCTACCAAGCTATCTACCCACCTGGTTTTAAGATACTGAGTCCGCAACATCTCTTCCAAATAAGTAAGGTAAGGTATATACCTTATTTATTATATATATACCTTATTTATTTATAAAATACCTTCCAAATAAGTACCTTTGGACACTGACTCCATATGTAATTCCCCCAAGGATGGCCCTCTTTCAGCAGTAGTAGGTCACAGTCCCAAAATCGGGCAGGAAATACTCATGAAATACTGACTCTAGTAATCCTGTTTAGGCCCTCAGGCAGGAGAGAAAGGTAAACAGCAGAATATTAAAAGTGTTTTAAAGTACCAGTATATAAAATGCATGAGAAAGAGAGAGGAGAGATTCCTTTTTATTTTAGGAGGTGGAGAGAGAACCAAAAGGCTTCAACCACGGAAATGATACTAAGGCAGATTCTCTGGGGATATGTAGGCCTCTGACTTGTAGGAACAGAATAAGTGCGGAGGGAATCATCTGAGCCAAGCCACTGCAATGGCTGCTGTAACAAATAACTACAAACTTGCTGGCCTGAAACATCCGAAATCGATTCTCTCAGATCTGCAGGCTAGAAGTTCCAAATCAAGGTGCTGGCCGAGCGTGGCCCTTCTCCCCCTGCCAGCTCTTGGGTAGAACCCTTCTTCCCTTTTCGAGTTCTGATGGCTGTCAGTATACCAGGGCTTCCTTGGCTTATAGCTACATTAATCCAATTTCTGCTTCTGTCATCACATTTTTTACCTCTGAGTGTTGTTCTCCATATATTGCTTGTAAGAGCATTGTCATTGGATTTAATGGTGTACCTAGGTAATGTAGAATGATTTTAACATAATTATCCTTTTCCTAAATAAGATATTAATAATATTCACATATTTTAGGATTTTGAGAAATATTTGGGGATGGGTGAGGATTTCACAGCCTAGTGCAGATAAGAATGTGCTTTATGAATGGCTTTGTGACTGAGTATGAATGACTTTGTTGGGAGGGTAGATTTGAGTTCAAGGCCAGTAAGGTCAAGACATTCCTTGAAAGACTTTTGGAGCCCAGTATTACACAGGCACCTCTTATATGCACCCTGTTTGGAAAACTGCTAATTGTTAAGCTAAAGAACTGAGACTACTGTGTAATCTAAACTCTTGTTTGTTTTTTTTTTAATGAGTTAATAGTCCCAGAAATGTTAGATAATTGACTCAAAGTCACATCAGGAATTAAGGGCATCATTTAAGTGGCAAATTAAGAATCTAAATAGGAGTTGCCCAATTTTAATGTCTTCTTGATGAAAGCTTTTTAGCTATAGTCTACCTTTCTCTGAATTTATGGAAGACACACAGATCACGCACACACACACACTTACACAGAGAATTCTGACACGATGAAGTACATACTAACTTCATCAGTGAGTCTGCAGAGGTCAAGCCAAAAGAGCAATTTTTTGTGACTCCACTATACAGTAGAAGATTTTCATCTGTGGGAAACAGGAGGGTTTATCCACCAAACATACTATAATTTCTTGTTTGCATACTGGCTTCAGAGAAATGGAGATGTCTTAAGTGCTGGGGTTAGACGGGTGATGACAAATTTTGACTCCATATAATTACACCTGTTAAGATACTTGTTATGCGCATATCACTGATGGCTCTCTTAAAAGCAAGGATGACTCTGTCCCCATCCCTTGGTCACCACTGTTTGGATTGGGTTGGCTGATGGCTTTACTTACTATAAATGCCCCAAGTAACCATTGTCCAGTGTTTAGCCAGATGGCATTTCTCATTCTGATTATTTTCACTGATGTTATTTTTGTGATTTTTGTACTTTTTCCACCCTAAAGCCCATAACTCCAAGTGCCTACTCTGGTATGTGAAAGTGGGCTGATTATTATATTGCATGGCAATAGCAGAGACAGAAACTATTCCAGTTTTCAAAAGTGGCATGTTGTGACTAGTGGAATATTTGCCTGTAAAATGTCTCCAGATGTAAACATACTTCTTGAAATTTTCACCTGGCTGTTAGCAATGCAAGTAATAACCAATAGTCAGTGGATATGATCCAAAAAGCATTTGCACCTTGATGTTGAATTTGGTGTGGGATAACATAGAGGTGGAGAAGTATCTTGACAGTTCTCTCAAGCTCTTCCATCAAACAGATTTACCTCATTACACGGACCTTCATTATATTCTCTAACCCACAACACTAGGACCTCTTCCTGAGGCAGAGACGGTTGTTCCACAAGTATGTCACTTGTTCGCTCTATTTCTTTGGCCTTTGGAAATTCAGTGGAGCCAGGAGACTAGACATGACCCACTAAATATGTGCTGAAGTGACATGTACCAATTCTGGACTGAGTAGTAAAATCCTTTTATGGAATCCTTTACTTTCTGCTTCTACTTCAGGGAAACTAGAGGCCTAAGTGTTCCTGAGAGTACAGCTTCATGGTGCAAAGCCTCATCCATGTTGGATCCCTGAGTGATTCCATGAAGCAGAGCCATCTGCACCCCTGCTGATCCCCTATCATGAATCACAAGCAAGAAATAAACTTCTGTTTTAAGCCACTGAGACTTTAAGGGGTTTTCTTCCAAACTGTCTGACTTGAATATGTGAAATAAAAGCCAAGTCATGGTCCAAGAAAAACTAGGAGCAATAGAAAGCATGTGAGCTTAAAAAAAAAAAAAAATATATATATATATATATATATATATATATATATATATATATAAAATATATGTCTGTAGGTGTGTGTGTGTGTACACACACCTATATACACAGTACATGAAGTTTGTGTGAAATTTACTATGTTAAACTATTTTATTATTATTTTTATTTATTTATTTATTTATTTATTTATTTTTTGAGACAGAGCCTCAAGCTGTCACCCTGGATAGAGTGCCGTGGCATCACAGCTCACAGCAACCTCCAATTCCTGGGCTCAAGTGAGTCTCCTGCCTCCGCCTCCCAAGTAGCTGGGACTACAGGCGCCCGCCAC